>JABEEN010001616.1:0-15412 GCA_013363205.1 Fusarium tuaranense | reverse complement strand
TTGGAAACTGCAACTGTCTTGATGTTAGTCTAGCAATCGAAGAACGAGACGTTTCATTTTACTTGCCTCGATCGATCTTGGTCATCGGTTATCCCGACTTCAACTATAATAAAGAACACATTTCCAACACATCATAGCATCATATCCCAATGCTAACACAGTGGCCTTTTTTTTTTAGCCTTCTTGCTGCCTGCGGCAAAAGGCTCTTTACTTGCCTCATACCGCATCAAGAGAGCGGGTGTCAACTTGTACATCTCCAGCAAGCTAATGTTCTTTCTGATACAGGTCCTCGATCCCGCCCTAAAGTTAAAGAGACAATTGTCCGTTAGACGTCTCTGATTCGAGGACGCCTCGAGCCATCTGAGAGGTCAGAAACTGTCGGGATCTGATCCGAATATTGAGGCGTCGCGATGGATCGTCCATGCGTTGCGGCCGATGATAGTGCCCCCGGGGATGAATTTGTCCAAGATCTTGACTACTTGTGGAGGTGTGATTCTTTCAAGAGTTAAGCCGGCCTGGATGGATTCGTAATGCTTCTTTAATCACTGCGCCTAGGACAGGTAGATCCCGAGCTTCTTCCCAGTCGACTAATCCAGCCGCCCGTCTAAACTTTCCGGTTCTCTTCTGCTCACCCAACTCTGTCATCAAGCGCTCACGCTCCTCTGGGTTCTCCAAGAGAAAGTAAAACACGGATTGCAAGGAAATGGCAGCCGTGTCGGAGCCGGCAGAGATGTTGGCAACGGTTAATGCGAGGACACGTTCACTCGTGATAAGGTCGTGATCCTTCTTGTGCGCTTCGAGGAATCGAGAGAGAAAGTCACGTCTGGTTGATGAGGAGTTCATTCATGAGGATGGCTTTTCTTGACCTGTTGCGAGATCAAATCGTTCGGAGAATCTCTGCCGGGCGAATGTCACTATTGGGGTTGTTGAACCTATCAGGCCCAGTTGGGAGAGGAACAGCCGGATTGGGTTCTTGAGCAGAAAACTGTCGATGATGGGCATCTGGCCAACCTATTCTCTCGGTCAGTCGATGCACACTCAGAAAAGCATTTCATATCTTACAACGCTGGCATAATCAAGCATCCACTCAATGCTAGATATGACCCCACCTCAATTCATGAGTCGCTTCAGTCTACTATATAAAGATACTCTTGCACCCGTTCCCTCTGTGTTCTTTTCCTCCTCCGCATTAGCATACGCGTTGAAGGTCATTGTCTGTTTCTACCGTGCTACTACGATTCTTCACTCTGTTCCCGCTCCGGGGCCGCTCTCGAGGCTTGGCTGAACTCTTTTCTCCATGCCTACGAAGTAACATGGCCATAAAGCCCAAGATCCTACTATTTTACTCAAATTGGCCATCCTGCAGGGACTCGCAGGATCAGTCGAAGCTTGATCCGCACCTAGTACCCAGAAATCTGAAAGAGTCGAGTCAGAAGCAGTTTATTATAGGCTACAATGATGTCAAAGGCCATCAGCCACAACAATAGAAAAAAAACACAGCTATCAATACATGACGGTATCAAAACCCAATACCGGCTTAATCACTCTCCAAGTCTAACTCGTCATGTCTAGCAAGTAGGTTTTCAACACCCTCCGATGCATAGCTCGGAGGATAAGAACCCTCTCTGTATTCGTCAGTGCCCACTGCCGCATCTGTATTTGCAGAAGGGCTGATGCTCGTCGTAGCTGGGCGCTCAGCCGGCTGTCGTGACGAAGGGGGGCCAGGTTGGAGGGTATTGGTGTTTTCAACGAAACATTGTTCAGTTGCATTGGCAGTGACGGTGGTGGTGGTGTAGACGGTTACGTTGGAAATGGGAATGATTTCCTCGAGAGCAACGACTTTGATGTCGACTTTGACGGTGACAGCGTCACCGTCAAGCCAGACGGTTTCACGACAGTGACCTTGATATCGTTACATGTCAGTTACTTATTCTAGTATATACAGTCTCTGACTGGGGTACCATGTACTGACCTTGAGTTACGTTGTTGACTGTTTCAACCTTTACTTCGGTGATGTAGTTGATTTGGGGTGGAAGTGTCTAATTTCTGCCTTAGTATGTCTGCCTTGGGGAACAAATGGGCTCTGCCACGGGAAACATACCGTTATGGAAGTCGAAATAATCTCGTTCGTGAGTGTTACGGTACTCTTAGGTATGTAAACAATCTTGGCTTTGTCGTGAACACCGCATTCTTTGATATGGCCACCGCATGGCCCCATTATCTTGTCGTCAGGGTGTGTGGAGGGTTGTTCGCTTGGCCTCCTGGTCGTGATCGAGGTCGACTCTATGACTCTAGTGGATTCAGATGCTAGAATTTGTTCAGTAAATGGTGTGATTCCATGCATGCTTAGAATGGGGGTATTTGAAGTGAAAGAAAAGGCTTACGGTTTGCGGCAGTCGCCAGACAGAACGTCGCGATGATGGCGGCTCGCGATAGCAACATGGTGAACAGCTGGGGAACCAATGACAAGGACGGATGAGAAAGAGGAAGGAAGACGCGGAATTGGTTGTGACTGGAGCTTCTGCTTGTCCAACGAAGAAAGAATTGGGAGAGGGCGAGATATAAGAGGTGACCGGCGCAGGAAATGAAGAAGCTGGGGATGGGTTAAGAGACTGAGACGTAAAATGCCACGGTAGACCACTTCTAGGTTGTGGCCAATTTTCAGCTTATCGGGTCTTGGTCAGAATGTTGGGGTTTACAAAGGTTCAGCTGTCAAGGGTTTGATCTTGAAGCACGGGAAGACCAGTCTAACGAAACAGAGACTACCAGCTCCGAGTGGAGCTGAGACTAATACTGTTGAACGTCCTCCCCCAATCTAGGTGAAAAGGCTTAAGACATGTCAGCCATCTTCAATATGAAGGTATTATTGAAAGGCAATCGGTAATGCAGGGAATAAGAACAGAAAATAGTGGCGTGGTGGCTTGACAGGGGGGCCCAGATGGTAGGTGATGGTGATATGCGAACTGCAGACAATAGTGCTTTGCTAGTTTATCAATTGCCTTGTCTCATACTGCATTTTTTTACAGTTAGTGTATTTTGCAGATGGCTAGCTGATACAGACGGTCAAAGCACATGGCATGCCGGTTGACTGTGGTCTAGACTGAACGAGGCCAAGTACACGTAGTTGGCGCAGGAGATACTGCGCGATGAACAGTGGTTCACTACCCGTTGAGTGCCCTGGCGCATGTTGATTGACGCTCAAAGAAGCTTGAGGAGAATCTGTGAGGTACAACTTATGCACGAGATGGCCCGCGTAGCAACCACAGAGAACACAATTACATGCACAAAACCCCACGAACAAACATGGTAAAGCATCCCAGGTAATGACCTAAAATGGCGTAATTTGTGACTAGCTAGACGTTCACGTCCAAGAATTAACCATTGCGTTGAGTAGATTACGCGGCCGTCCCACCCCAGCAGGTATCTGCACAGATAGCCTAACGTTAGTGTCTTGGTTCTAGGCCGCTCGGGATTTTGTCTGTTTTTTTTTTTCCCCATTAGCTCAGCTCGCCACAGATTATATGGTAAAACATCAAAAAGGTTACATGCTTGCAGGGTCCTGTGAGTTGTCTCGCTTGGAACTGTCCATACGTTCCAGCCCGATTTCGTGTTAACACCGTGTGATTTCGACATTGAGGATGGTCAAGTTTGTCTGGTCTTTACCTCTTCAGCTAGCCTTGTTGTGCTAAACGAAGTTGATCTATGCAGAATATCGCTAGATGGGTTCAATAGATGGCTGGTTCTGGAACCTATCATGACCTGTCATCGATTTGTGTCGAGACTTTTGCCACAGCAATTCTACAGACAATAGTTTCCAGCTGAAACATGACTACCCCGCATACTCATCACAGAAGTTCACCGAAAGCCCTGGCTAGAAACGCCTCGACCAATCATCCGTGTGACCTACGCGCGGCACAGCCCGCCTCGGCCCGTAGATCGTTAACGCAACCCGCATGGAATGGCGCATTAATATTGATACTGTAGCTGGCTGGACGAAGGCGGCAGGCAGACGACCCCCACCTTTCACCGTTCGCCTCCCGGCTGCCGCGCAATTTGTGATTGGTATTTGGAGTGCCGACGAACGGGTCCTTGAAGAACTATTGACGTGTGAGTGGAAATCAACTAGAGACCTTTGGGATTGTCAGCCAGCCCTTTCTACCGACAACGAGGTCCAGAACATGATTGCATTGCACGGGTATCTCGTCAAGCTTGCTCACAGGCGTTGTACTACGTGGTATGTCTCCATGAGTCAATACAATCCGGGAAACATCTACAACTGACTATACTTTGAGAAAGGGACCGCTGTCAAAGCATCACAGTAGAATATAAAAACTGTCAATGCAGTTTGTGCAGAAGACTAAAAAAATACTTCTCCATCATCTGGTTCACAGTCAGTACAGGGTGGGTAAAGGATATTGAGGCTTTCGCCAAGAAAGGAGTCATGGTCCGTGTGTACATAATGCCCATGCCAATATCTGCAGGAGAACTTTAAACCCTCGTGTCAGTGTAGCAAGCCGAGGGTCTAAGAATATCTAGCCGCCGAGGCTGATCGGCTTGCTTCTGATCAGGAGATCTACAGTCGTCTCTTTGCGCCGCTACATGGCCAGCGGGGGACATAAAACACGAGACTTAGAGAGGTGAGGCCACAGCCAATTCAGTCTCGTGTATTTTGTCCCCCGTTAGCATGGTCAATAATCACCTCAGATGATCCTGTCTCTGGAGGTCTATTGATCTACATCAGCTTTTTGTTTCAAGCTAATAATCTCTAAGCTTGTCTAGTTGCGGAAATATTGCTGAGGGGTAAAGTACCTCGATGATTGATTCTAGGCGCAACAAAAGTCGGTTAGTTACGTGGCTGATTCGTAATGCAGAGCGGCAGCAGGGTCAAGCATAATGAACCAGGTACCCACACGTGATGAAACACAATCGACTAGGATCCGTAGCCGACCACGGTCACTAAAGACGGGTACCTCGCGTTTCTGGAGAGCTACTGGTGAATGGAGACGCTGAGGCAACTCGGCTAGCGAGGGTGGCGTCGGTTCCGACGTCCGTGGCATTGAGGCAGGCTGACATCCAGGGACAGTTAAAATGTGGGCTATTGCTCGATCTTTCACGCATGAACAAACGAATTGGGCTTGGTTCCTGCCACCGGTTGTTCATCTGGGGTCGTATTAGGACTAATCCTCCCGAAAGTATCAGCGCGAGCGGGACACATGCAGCTAGGGATTGCCGGTGATGAGACAGGGAAGACATTACGCCATAACGCCCGAGGCTATGAGCTCTGCAGTAGACGTACTGGTTATTTACAGCTATTGACGCAGCTGGACGGCTAGATGTCTGTGCAACACATCCTAGTAAATAATGAATCAAGACCTTGTAAAGAGATGTTTGGTAGTCAGCCAGCCTCTTTTCTTAATATAGGTATGTGATAAGTGAGAGCGCTTTGACCCCAAGGTCCAGATTCTCATGTTCTTCATGTCTCATAGCAACTAGTTACTTAGGTTCTATTGGTTCCATGACAAACTTGTTCGATTGGTGATCTCTCACCTGATTTGGCTGATACAATTGTCATGTACCAAACTCCCATGCTGCCCGATCAAGCCTAGCCATACCAACTTATTTGCATTCTTTCAATTCCTGGTTTTGAAAAGATTCGTCATTCGCCGGACATGCTTGCAAAAGAAACAAATATGGAATGCACAGCCCGATCGGCTCGAGCTAGTGTGAATCGCTCAAACCCTGGCTAGACCTCCGGTCACAAGCTTCTTCTGGTGAACAATTGTAAGTTTTATTGATAGATTTAAGACATTCTAGGTTTGTGGCTAGCTGCTATCTAACTTGGGTACATTCCTGGGTTCCTGTTTTATGTGACGTGCGTGTAGGATGGCCTCACAAACAGTCTATATGGCTGGCTGAAGGTTAGACATGCATCGAAGACGTGACTTTCTGGGTTCCTGTTTTATATGACGTGTAGAATGGCCTCACAAATAGTCTATATGGCTGGCTGAAAGTCAGACATGCATCAGAGACGTGACTCCTTTCCTAGACTACCTATGCAAGCGCGGAGTCTCCCATGAGTTGTGCCTTTTTCAAGACCCTATTCGTCACAAGTCGCTCCCAACTTCTCCACCAAGTTCTAGAGCATCTCATCCGCAAACCTGGCACTGATTATACTGCGCTTAGCTTTTCGCACGCGCCTCGGACACAGGCTGGGTCTCCTCACGAATGAGTCGAGATCACGTCGATAGCCAATAGTCCATATTTTCTTCGTAAATGCTACTTCTTTTTATCAGCTAGACCTTGAAGAAGTAGAGATAGGCGAAATGGGATCCACACTGAAGAACTTGCATCATTTCAGCTCTCAATATGCCTTCCTGGCGTCTATACTCCACGCAAAAGTACAGTACACCCCCAGTGAGATTCACCACTGGTGACAAGGCCGATGGCTATTCCCATCACCCAATATTTCCTTTTATTGGGTTACATTGGAATACTGAAGTATCCGAAGGCGACTCATACAGGGGTTGGACTGCATTCAGAGTCGAATCTAAAACGGCAGGTGGTATGAAAAAAACACCGCCGCTCTCCCCATACAATTTTGGTGCCAGTACCGGCGGTGTTTTTTTCAGACCACCTGAACGGTTACTCTCAAAGCCACCTCAGCATCTAGAGAGCTGAGAACCTCGCCACCTGCTCCATCACGTCTAAAAAAATACCTTGCCCCGACATCATTAACAAATCTACCCTGTTAACCACCGCTCCATTGGCTGTTATCGTCTCCGCGCTGCATCACCCCTCTCTCCGACGCCGGAGCATCATGCCCGACGAGCTGCAGCCCTCGAAAGACCCCATCCAAGATAGCCCTAGATCTTCAATGACTGTGAAGACGACTCTGGAGGACGGCACAACTATAAATCTAACCGTTTCCCCCATCCCAACAGCATCCTCATCAGTCACAGCATCGACAACTTTCACACACACTTCCTTCTCATTCCAGATCAGCACCTCTCATCCCAACCAGGTTCTGCCTTTACGCAAAGCCTCGCCTCCTCCAGAAGCCCATTCTTGCCACAGCAGCTCGCCTGTAAAAAAGCATCCCAAGTCTACCAGCACCCATCCACCTCCAGGTAAACCCTCAAAGTCAAGCAACATGCCTTTCGTGAGTAGACCAAGTAAACACAGCACACTGGTCGGGAAAAAGTGGCTAATGTGTCTTCAGGAACTCCCCAATGACGTTGTTGGCATTGACTCCGGCGAGAAGAGTCTCTTGTTCTACGTCTACGCCGATCCCAAGGGTAACTACCAGCTGAGCTACCTCGAGTCTCCTAATGCCTACGGCACCGGCAGCTACACGGTCAAGAAGATCAAGAGAGCCAAGGACCCTTGGGAGACGAACGAGGATGATCAGATGATTGACATCAAGGTCTCTCCCAACAACAAGCAGGTTGCCGCCATTACCTGGAAGGGCAACAGAGGCGTCGAGGTGAGTTTTTAATCAACCCATAGCTCAAGCTCAAGCCCAACTAACTTGGTATAGATCCGTGTGTACTACGTCGACAAGGAGACTGAGTATCTCCGAGAGGTTTGCAAGACTGGCAACGGCGGCTGGTACATCGGTGCTCTGTCATACGACGACGACAAGAGCAACAAGTACAAGATCCGCCCTGGCACTTCCATCTCTGCCTCTGTCCATGAGTACGGCACCAACAACTACAACCTGAGGGTCTTCGCCGCCGAGGACGGTGAGGTCAACAAGAAGGGTCTCCCCCAGATTTCCGTTTTCAAGTTCACCCACGACGAGTCCGAGACGGCATCTACCTGGCAGGGTGTGTACATCACCAACACCGTCACCGAGTACTAAACGGTGCTCTGCTCGATGCGTGCGTGGGTGGGTCGATTCAAGGTGGCTATAAGAAACAGGTCCAGTCAAGTCCCAAACGTCGAGTAGCAACTTTAGGTTACTGTAGAAGTTGTTATAATTGAACTTGTTCCCGGAAGCACTTTCCCAGTTATATGAATTGTGACAATTATGGGATTCCTAAGGCATGAACTAGTCGTACTAGGGGCCTGAATCCTCTGCTTAGTTGACCATGACTGAAAGGCGCTGGGCTGTGGGTGACACTGGCGTAGTATGTTGGTCGCCAGCTGAACCCTATGGCGCTTGGGTGCATACAAGGCGGACTCAGGTGGGTTGACCTTGGTAGATTCGTTCTTGTGCATTGTCTCAGGGTCGCAGAGACTCAGCAACCCGTAGCCTCGTGCATCAAGATACCACTTTGTTGGCTCACCCCAAGCTCAGGAGCAACCAAGGAACTGATCAGGTTAAAGCAGCGACTACTTAGGATCATGGGCGAGAAAGGAAACAGAGAGCGTCGGGATTCGAATGGCATATGGGCTGTTTCTCTCCCTAAGATCTCATGACATCCACGTTGAAGCAAACATGACTACACATGAAAGACATAACAAACATACATACCTACCCAGGTAGCCCAGATAGGTGAACGATGGCTATCGACACCTTGGTTGATGTCGTTAGCCACCTCAGAAACATCTCGCCCCCCACGACTATAACTCAGCCCGTCGCTTCCCGGCATGTTCACCACAAGCCAGGAATCCCACTCTATCAACTATCTATCTTCTAGCGTAGTTATCCTACTCTATCAACATTGATCAATTGTCAGCAGACGCGACGCCCGGTGAGACACGGTCTCCCAAGGACCGGAAACGATCCTACGAGGCGTAGCTCTGTGTTGCAAGTCCAAGGCCAATCGCGAGCCCTGTACGTCAAGTATGCGAGAGAGCACAGTGAAGATACACACAGAGACATAGACTTGGGGAGCTTGGCCATCTTGACCAGATAAACATAGACGAAGAGGTTGTAATAACTATTATCCTGTCTTTTAATGATGCCAGAAACGTTCAGTTCAACATTGCAAATGAGCATGATCCCGATAACTCGAAGAGTCAGCCTGGTTGCGCCAACGGCTTGGGTGATGTTAGTCTAGCTTCTCTCCTTACCATCAATACCAAGGTTTCCCATCAGGTTCCCCAACTGGTAGCTCCCTGGAACCTCATGAACGAAAATGCTGAGCTGTAGAGTCGTCAGTTTAGGGCTGGCTTACTGCTCAAGAGGCGGTTACCTATTTTGATCCGTAAGTCAGCGAACATGTTCGAAAACTCCCGTCCTTCATGTTTATCAACAGACGCTCCCGCTGGACTGCACAAATACTTAACTACTAGGTAGCCGTTGTGACAGGTGTCACTCTCCTGCGCTTGGGTGTCCGCCGGCCTCTCTAGGTGGGTCAGGCGGATGGAGTGTTCATCATCCACATCGACCAACCGGTAGAGAATGGCACTCACGCGCTGCTCGGTACCGGCGTGGAACCGCAATATCTTGCCGTTCCTTCCGTGGTCTTCTTCGAGCTGTTCAACTACGTTGTGGGTGAAACAATGCTCGCCGTAGTTCCGGTTCTCGGATGGATAGCCGGGGCTACTAGAGTGGTAGTAATCAACAATGATGAGCACGTCGGATTTAGTGCCGCTGGTCAGGACTACCCGTAGAGTAAACTCTTATCTGCCCTCGGTGCGCGTCTACTACCTTGGTTAGTAAAACGAGTCCTTGGTAGTAATCAGGTTAACGGATCCCTCACCAGTCCCAGAACACAGCTTCTTTAGAGCTGCAAGGTCTCTATAGGAGAGACTTAGCAAATACTTCCTATACCCTTTCTAGAGAGTATTTAGCGACTATATTCACAGCCATTTTATAGCTTTAGGAAAACATAATTCCGTTAAGCTTTCTTAGATATTTAATATCTCTATGCTCTCTCAGGAGTCTTCTAGGGCTTCATGGCCTCGAAAAATACACAGACGTATCCATACATACATACATACATACATACATACATACATACATAATCGGGTTTTCTCTCCCCGTATGGAGTTGAAGCTCAATCATATATACGCCCCTTGACTGGCTTACCAACTCGATCCAAACAGTCAACCATCAGTCTCGGATGTCCCTGCGTCGCCCGTTTCCTAAGGCTCACTTCATTGACACCTGCCACCTCTTGGCCATTGTGTTTGCAATACACCCCTAAACTAGTCGTAGATGAAGTTCCATCGTTTATTATTGTCTCACCACCCGAGGCCATGGTTAGTGATGCCTTTGCTGGATACCCTTCACCATACCTCACTCTCAGCGTCTTCAACCGGCCATTAGCGACTCTGTCGCCTGTCACGTTGCTCGCCACACCGTCCAGAAGTGGCGCATTGAATGCTTTAGCTATTTCAAGGGGTGCAAGGCTGAATGTCCGTCCAAGCTGTCTCCAGCCTCGAAGTAGGACCATGATGAGGGTTGCCGCGACCGACGTTACGCTGATTGCTACAATCATGTAGGCGTACTGCGCTCTGTACACGGCCACTGTCTTACTCTCCTGTATCGTGGCATTTGTGGTCTTCGAGAAGGGCGTCTGCATAAAGTTCAGTGCCTTCGCGCGGATGTCGGTATTTTGTTCAAGCTCCATGTACTGATCCAACTCGGCCAGACGGACAGGGTCATCGTCAGGTAGTGACTTGAGTGCATATCTGAGGGATAGCTCGTGAAGTGTCGTGGTGAAGTCTTCGAGGGGGTCAGACATGGAGAAAGTTGCTTGCCATCGACCCTTGTCTCCAGCGAACTCCTTGGTCTTGATGGTGCTTTGGTTGATGAATTGTCGCGGACCGGAGCCCTGAATGAAAAAGGATGACTCGTTGGTATCCCAGATGATGAAACCGCTGTACTTGTCCATCATAGTTTGCGTGATGCCCTTGAGGAAGAGGTCGTCATCTCGCAAGCTGGGTGTCGGGATGGACTCGATGCCGTGGGCTCCGGACTTGGGAATGAGGCTAGGAAGTAGGGTCACGACGTTACCGTCGGAGATCTGTAGAGGCAGTTCTACGAAGGAGGTGGAAAAGTTGCAGCGCTGGATTGTGATGGTTTCGCTACTCTCGTTCCGGCGAGTGTAGCTTGTATAGTTTAGTATTCCTGGAGCTAGGCTAGAATTTTGCCATGGCAAGCCTCTTGGTTCGGAGTTTCCCCCTGAAGCTGTTTCGCTTGGTTTCAATTGCCCAACGTCAAGTTGAAAGTACGTTTCGAGGTGGTTGCAGTACGGAGACGAAGAACTCTCGTTGGTCCACTGGAACTTTCCAGTCTGGGCACAGTAGTGTAGGTTGCTCTCACGATCAGGGTAGGTAAAAAGGACAGATTTGGCGATGTTAGTCGAAGGGATGCCATGAAGAGACGCTGTAGACTCGGAGCAGGATCTTGTAAAGCCGGCCACGGTGACCCTTGTTGTGCAGGTTGAGTTGGATCTACACACGGCAGAGGATAAAGTCATGGGCTGTCGCTGATTCATCTCGATCACAACCTCGGAGAACTCTTTCTGGTACGGCGGGCCCGACCAGATATAGCCGTTCTGGCCGGCAAGCCAGGTTGTCAGGTTCCACAGTGGCTCCTGACGGACGGGCAGAGTAGCTATGCGAGACTCGGTACGGGTGGTAAGTTCGACTGTCACGGCGCGCTGGATCAAGGGTCCGTTGATGGCAGCCAGAATTACCAGCAGGCCGGAAGTTCGTATGATGGGCTGGAAACTGGGGCCGTCCAGGGTGATGAGGGAAAGAGGATTGTAGGCGAGGTTCCAGAGGTTGTGCAGCTCCTGCAGGGTGACGCCCGAGTCGCTGAGCAATTGGGACCACCAGAAGCGGTCTGAGCCTGACCGGAATGCTGCCCGCAGCATGCTATTGGAGAGGGTCGCCGCGATAGAGAGGTAAACTGTTGGGCCAAGGGCCCAGCTATCGATGGGGCTGTCGTTGGCGAGGTAGAGAACGAGAAAGGCCGAGGCCATGCCTGAGACCGCAACCAACAAGTATACTGAGGCTAGGTAGGGGAAGTTGCGCCACGAAGGGGCCAGCCATGGCATGGTTTGCTCCTGGGATGAGGCATCCGAGGTTATCGGAGCGGATTGCTGGAGGTGACGCATGTTTTGAGGAGCCAAAATTATGAGCTGAAGGAGTTGACAACAAACTAAAGTCATAAACGTCCTTTTATTCCCTCTCTCTTTACACTTTTCATACGATTGATTCTGTTTTAGGACGCAGACTCAAACATTCAGGCTGGCGCTTAAGTGCCAACACAACTGATTAGCAGTTTCAGGCTTTCAGCTTGGCCGCAGCAATACCCACCAGACCAGCTGAACAAGCCGGCGGCCAAAAATAACAGAGAGCATCACCTTGCCTTAAAGGCTATTCGATTCGACCCGAAAGGCTCGTCTCTTGCGGCTTGGGGGATAGTAAGATTTGCATGCCGCATTTGGTCGACCAGCGTCTTTCAAGGATAACATTGACAAAGTCGAGCATAGATAAAGGCTAGCAAAGTTTTTCATATAGAAACGTTTTCTGCCTCGTTGAACTCTTCACGCCTTTTCTGAGAATTAAAACATCTTTGTAAATAAATATGGGCGAACGTCGGCGTTGTCTTTCAGGGGAACCATAAGCGCCCAGGGCCTCGGTTGCATGCATGTACTGCCTTCGAGGCGCTTAGCTGTTCGGCCGGCCGAGCTACACCATTAGTGGCGGCTGCACACATCCCATCGCTCGGCAGCCCTATTGAGCTCATGCGATGCATGCTGCAGGGGTCCATTCCAGCTGCCGAGTCTTTCACTCGTTGTCAGTGATGAGGATCCATCTTCGTCTCGACTCATGGGTTAGAGGACAAGCCATCTCGCCAATACGCTCACATCGGGCAAAAATGCCCAGGTGTCCAGTGACGATGGTCATCCAGCTTGTTTGAGAAGGCAAAATCCAAAGTTAACTAACTGGTCGAGGCGTATGAGATGATCTTGTCAGCTGGTGTCCGCTGGAAAGGCTCGAAAGCTCTGTTACCTCAGTATCAAACCTCGGTAGCCATCCTTTTTGTCGGTTGTATCCTCGGCCAGGTACCTAGCAGTGAGTGCTCGATCTCAAGTCCACGTGAGAGAACACCATACGCTGACACCCATAGACATGCTCATCACTGGAATCCAGCCGTCCCTATTCATGGCACCCTTCATGGCTCTTTGGGTCGTCGTCAGCACCCTCACAGCCATAGCCAAAGATTCCAAAGGACTACTCCCCACCCATTCCTCCCTTGGTGTTGTCGAAGCTCCTTTCTATCCCGGTGCACTTTATATGTTGTCCATGTTTTATAATAAAAATAAAATCGCTACGAGGATTTCTATCTTCTTTACAACATTTGCGGCACCGCGTTCGGTGGCCTTATTGTTATTGGCGTTTTTAAGATGAGCGGTATCGCCAGTCTCGCAGGATAGAGGTGGTTATTTCTCCACTAACGTATTATCACCTTTATCGTGTCTATTGTTTCTATTCATCCTACCCGACGAGCCATAAAATACTCGGTGGTTATCTCAAGAGGAACGTAACCTCGCAGCTTCACGCATCGCTGAGGATACCGTCCATCTCAAGGCCAGCACCAGCACTTGGGCCGGTCTCGCCGAGGCGTTGCGTGACCCATATCTTTGGGTTCTACTATTCATCCAACACCTACAATTGGCCGCCAGCAACTTTAAAAACCTTTCCCTGACTATTATTGAAACTCTGGGGTTCTCTCGGAATGTCATCCTGGCGCTGACGTGCCCCCCTTACTTTGTGTCGGGTGTCATCTCCATTGCATAGGCAGCAAGCTCCGGTAAGTGGACAGGAATGCCGCATGCTGTTACCCGACCTGCCCTCGGAACAAGCTAACCAGGGTAGGATACTTTAATGAAAGAGTGTGGCACATTACGGCTTCCAAGTGTGTTGCGGTACTTGGATTCGTGCTTGCTTGTACAACTCTGGACATTGGGTCCCGGTACTTTGCAATGTGTACATTTGCCACGGGAGTCTACTCTACCAATAGCATCATCATTGGTTGGGTATCGGCAATCTGCGGCCAGAACAAAGAAAAGAAAGCAATCTCTCTTGTCATTGTCAACACCTTTGAATCAATCTCTGCCATCTACGGCCCTGTAGGTCGTCCCGTTCCCAAGGTTAACTTTTTCCATGTCTGACCTGTCTAGTACCCTTGGCCAAAGTGGAACGCGCCACGTTATACCATTCCTATGCTTGCGAGTGCTGTCTTTTCCATTGGTGCTGTTTTACTGGCCTGGCCGTTGAGGTGGATGCTTGTCAGGGCAAACAAGAAACTGATCCGTCAGTCCGGTAATATCCGCCACAACCTATACCATTACTAGCAGTATTAATGGTTTCAAGGGCATGTCCTAGTTGACAGCATCTTTCAGCTGTTGCAGACGCGTCTAGTAGGGAGAGAATGTCACCGATGACATGATTTACATGGGTGTGTCCCCGGCCCTAAACTCTTGGAGGACGTTAAAGCCGGATGAATTGAAGATCTACGAGTTTCATTGAACCAACATTATTGTGAAAAACGCATCGTTCGGACCCAACACTGGCCTCTTCTTTCCGAACACCGAGGTCTTGCTCATGATGTCATCGCTATACAGGGGCGAATCGCTAAAGCCGGTAATCGTTAGGAGCGGTAAGTGGGAGGCCTGTTCCAGCCACGAATGCACAGCCACTCAAGATGGGCTGAACAGGGGTAAATCTACCTTTACGATGGCGATCTATCCATTCCAACGCGAGATGAGGAGGCCAGGTCCCCTCCCTGGATAGCGGGCAGCACCGTTGCTGTCGCATCCAGAGACAGCCATGACGAATTGTCGCTCTCGATGGGACCCGACAGGGAGGTTAAAGTTGTTTCGTCCGGAGGCACAGACGCATCCCCAATCAATGCCCGGACCATCCACGCCGAGATGTGCTGTATCCCCGGGGCCCCCTCCCCTGTAAGATAAGTCTTCCCAAAGGAGAATCCCGACCGTGAATCCTGGACTTCAGCTCTCGAACATGTCCGAGGGTGGGCTTCAGCTTGCTGCATTTGGTGATGTTTGCGGCAACGGCAACGCCGTTTGAGGCGCAGCAATCAGGCTCTAGGTGACGACGTTTTTTTTTTCTTGTGTGAATTATTGATAGATGATGAAATGTGATTTCTTAGCCTTGTCCTTTTCCCTCCCCGTCATTTGTCTTGCCGTGTCTCTCTCGCCTTGACTCGCCACATGCGACATCAGATCATCAAGGAGCCACAAAAGCAATTCGTAGCGCGGGATCGTCGACGAGGGAAGGTCTGTGTGAGATTCTGATCCGCGGGAAATGGCGTCGTTGTGCTTTGTCTGTAGAGGTCTAGACCACTGAAGGACTCCCCGTCCGTCTGTTTGCGCAATTGTCACCTTAACGAGGCCACGGTGCAACTCATTATAGATAAACGAAGGATACTTAATTAGGTATATTATACCCCGGTAGGGGTACCTTTTAAAGGGTATATATA
>JABEEN010001615.1:0-40795 GCA_013363205.1 Fusarium tuaranense | reverse complement strand
GGGACAATGGTTGAAGTCACCGTGGCGGCCAGAGAGAAGCGAGCATGAGGAGACCGAGGCTTGACAAGGGCGCGAGTGTCGTATTGGATGGCAGCGGGTGCGGCGAGAACGGCCGAAAGCTGAGTAGCCAGAACAGTGATGGTGAAAAGCTTCATGGTGGATGATGTCCTTTGGTGGTGATGCTTTGATCTGTTGGTTGCAACGTGGAAAGTTGATTGATGGCAGGAAGAAGAAACGAAACAGTCTGGGCAAGGAAACTTCGGACCGGCCGAAAATGAAAGAAAAGTGTAGAGAGAAGGAAAGGTAAGTTGACAAAGGAATACTCAAAGGAGGGCTTGTAGAAGAGAATGATGATCCAAAAAAAACATTCCATGAGATGCCGTGAAGGCCGTTTATATACAAATTCACAGCCCAATTGTCTCTCAACGCGGTTTGATCTGCTTAACCCTCTAGTTACTCCTCATTCAGTCCCTCGAAACGCGATCTGAGGCAGTCGCAACACTGCAAGCGCGCAAGTTTGAAGCTATTCAGGGACACACACGGCCAAATGCCGCCTGTATGCTAACTGTTAGGGTCGGATTGCAAAGTGACATGAGACATCGCTTACCTGGACAACGATGGCTTGCGTTAATTTTGGTAGTTATTTGCAACCGATTGGAGTGCTTGGCAGTGCTTGGCGATCAATTTTGATATGGCGTGAAACAGGAGGGGGTCATGAAGTGGAGGATTTTGGTCGTTGTTCTTGGCGATGTTCTTGGCGATGTCGCAGCCTGATAACCACGCGGCATTTTCAATTAGGGGATGAGAAATAGTATCATATTTCTACCTTGTATTCCATATTACTTGCCTTTGGCCTCGACAAACGGCTACTCACCCAGTGGCTTCTTTCATGAAAGAGGCTGAGCTATCGGCGCGGAGTTTTACTTAAGGATAAGGCACGCGACCAACTTCCCGAAAACGAAAATCTCAAACAATAACGTTAGCCGATCCCACGATCCGTTTCTAAAACAACCTTAAAATAGCCCTGTTTCATCGGGCTAATTTAGTAGAGCGAGGGTTGATAAAACGCTGTCATGTTTCAGATGTAGCTATTTTTATCGGCGGGTTTAGGGTAGTTTTCTCTTTTTCTGTCCTTGGGCTTGACAGAGGCCTCAACGAACTGAGAAACCAGCGTTGGGGAATATTGTCTGTTGCCGATATAATTCCAGGAGCTCTTAGCAGGGGCACAGTTATAAATGAGGACGTAATATATAATATTTAGCCGAGTGAGGCGCCCTCACTGTTAGTGAGATGCAGCACATCCATCAAGTGACCGCAAGGTCAGTTGTAGCAACATCACTTTAACAGATGACGCTTCTCCAGGGTATCTGAGTAGTGGTAGATGGGACAATGTGAAGCAAGACACAGCGGTAATCTTAAAATAGGTCCTGTTGTCTCTCCTCTTCATGTTCCGCTGCATGAAGCATTCGACATCCTTCCTGGATCTTGCAGGGTGCCCGGACATTCCAGCCCCCTTTGTTCTAGGGCCTAGCCACGGCGCATCAAACAGTTCCCACTTTAACCCATGAGGGAGCTACAACGGCTGGGCACTTCTGTTGAGAAGACCGATTCAAGATTACTGTAGCAATTTTTGAGAGATAAGATCACATAGTAAAGCGTTAGCGGGCTGCCATTTAGAGAGAATAACCGTACGGAGCCAAGTCACCAACTAGCAGGTCTTATTAAACTTCGCTTATGGCAGAGCAACTCCTACAATAGCACATGAAGTCAAGTTGAGCACATTGCCGAGGTGGTCAAGTTACACCCACGTCTCCTGAAGCCCCTGAAACAGGCCTCCCATAGCAATGTGACCTAAGGGCATCCATTTACTGGCCATGCCCCAACTTAAGCCGCTGTCTTACTCCTTGGCTCATCATTTCTACTTCAGCTGGAAACCCACGTGATAAAACACTTCCAACCACTATCCCCCAAAATGAATGTCATCTTTTTGGACCGGCCTGACTCATGAAATGTCGGTGACCACATTTGTCTCTCAGTACATGCATAAGGAGGGAAACTGACAAAGCTATGGGCAACACGGGGTCTACGGGGCTTCGGGACGGGGTTTGCGGGCTCCGGCAACGTCCGGAACCGGCCCAGGCGACGCCTGTGGATAAGATCCCAAAGGTGATAAAATCCCCGTTCATGCCCAGAAGTGCAAACGTCAACATCAAATTCCAGTCTCATCCCACTGTTCACGTCTCCTCCATGTTTTTCTCCCGTCATGTCAAGAACTGGCGAAGGGTTTGCCTGGACCCCAACCCAGGGTTACAAATTTGGTCAGTCCCCTCCTTAGCCCGATGACTTAATAGAGAGTTAACCACTAGTCTTAGGCCTCCGAACACAAGCCGTCGTCCCATCGACCCCCGAGAGTAAACTTGTCGTCCGAGTATGATATAATCGTCATCGGCGCCGGCTATGCGGGCCTTGCAGCTGCTCGGGACCTGGCATTTGCAGGCAAGAAAGTTCTGCTGGTCGAAGCACGAGACCGTGTCGGAGGTCGCGTTTTCAGTGCAGAGACTGATGACGGTGACATCCTTGAGATAGGTGGTGGCTGGGTTCACTGGTTACAACCGCATGTGTTCAGCGAGCTGACTAGATACGGTCTCGATGACTTTGTCGAGACAAAATCCATGCCTGAAGGCTGCGAGGTGCTTTCCAAGCCATCTCGAGAGATGCCTGCAGCGGCCCAATCTCCAATAGAGGCCGAGAAGTTCTTTGGGGAGATGGAAGCCCTTATGAGCGAGTTTTACAACGTCGATGGCTAGGGGGGTCGCACAGTTTTACCCTTTCCCTTCAACACCACCAACTCCATGGCATCTAATCCAGAGTACGGCAACATCGACGGTCTCAGTATAAAATGGCGGGTTGAACAACTCACACAGCTCACAGAAGAGCAGCGTCATGCCCTCATGGAGCACGCCGCATCGTTCTTTGGAATTCCACCAGATCGTGTCGCCTTTACCGAGGTGCTACGAACCTTTGCCCTTTGTAACCTTTCGTTTTCCATGATCGAAGAGGCTACGATAAAATGGAAAATCGCCAAGGGCACAACTGCGTTGGCTCTTACTATCCTCAAGGGTTTCAAAGGCGACAGGATCTTCTCCTCCCCTGTTAGGAGCATCTCTCAGGGAGAAGGGACCCATCCAGTCACGGTGACTCTGGAGTCCGGAAAGCAGATACGATCCAGGTTTGCCATTTGGACCATTCCCTGGAACATCCTTCCGTCGATTCAATTCCAACCCACCCTATCTCCAACTTTTCAAGACGCTCTGGCGAATGGCACAATCGCCGACAGAACCGACAAGTTGCTTGTTACGACCGCTGCTGAACTCCCCAATGGGTTCAACATATCATGCGAAGGAGGGGATATGCCATTCGCCAGCGGCTTTGCCGATGGAAAGCGTGGGAAGGATACACCTTTGACGCTGCTAACGCATCCGGATATTCATCTTGACACATCAGATGAAAATCTACGTCTTGTCGAGACCCTTCATCCGGATGGTCTAAAGGTGACTTCGGTTTGGGCTCATCTGTGGTCCAAAGATCGGTTCGCAGGCGGCGTCATGCCGATTCGGCAGGCTGGCTTCCTAGAGAAGTATTACCATGAATTTCGGAAGCCACATGGACGTGTGTACTTCTGTGGCTCTGACTTTGCTGACGGCTGGAGAGGGTTCATGTCTGGGGCCTTTGAGGATGCATATCGGGTTACGCGGGAAGTTTTAAACTCGGATGCTTGACTGGCCATAGATTTCTTACTGCAGCCAGCCTACATTGATAGCCATTTTCAAGTTTCATTCTCGTCTTTTAAAGGCAACTGTGGTGTCTATTTCCGATAATCTTACCAGCGATGTCAGGGCGTAGCCGCGACCCTCGTAAGATCTTGTTATTACTTCGCTCTTCCGACAACCATTGTCCCGCCGAAGCCCTTCCTGTGCCCCTTTTCTTTCATCATTTCCAGCCGGCCCGCTATTTTACGTGCATATACGCGTTGCTGGCGTTTTGTAACAAGATGTCAGCCCAGAAGTTTTTGTGAACATGCGTTCCGCTCTCGGTAGCGCCCTACGCCCTGCACGACACGCCTTACGGCCTCCGGCCTCGGAACTATGGCGTTGACAGGAAAAAAAACCTGCGCCCTGGAGCTGTCTAATAACCTAGCGAAGATGGCCCATGGAGGATCCCGTCCCGTGGCGGGAGAAGACAAAGCCACAAACCCCCAGTTTTTTCACACATGAGAGATACGGCCTAGACTCTTGGATCTGGACTCATGGCAGAACAAACAACCCAGAAATAACATTAGAAAGGCTGGTTTAAGGACCGCGGAATATCTTATCTACCTACACGTTGCTGATGTTAATACTGCAGATCGTCCCCCTACCACGTATATCTATACTCAGGATTATTCTCTCCAAGCTCTGCAATCTCTTCCTCTGTCATGCCCTCAACCCGATGATCATCATTGCCCGACGCTCGCCTTTTGTTGACATGGCGAAACCACATGCCCATTGTCAGATAGAGCGCCATGGCCATTAGGATCATGGCCATGGATACGCTATGACCGAGGATGAATCGAGGACCGTCTTTGGAGCTATAAAGCTGTAGAGATATTAGCAATCTGTTAAGAATGTTAGTGTGCTGGAGACTTACAAACGGTGCTGGAATGCCAGCCGAGTTGCCAATGGTTACTTGTAACCCTACTGCCACTGTTCGCTTGCCGTATCGGGGATTGTTACTTGGTAACCATGCCAGAGGAATGCCCACGATAACGTAGAGACCGATGGCAACAACACAACACCCGAAGTACTTGACCCCGCCTGGGGCAGGGCTAAGAAGGATAGCATAGCCAGCTGCGGAGATCAACCCAAGCCCAACGACGTACGCAGCTCGTCGTTGGCTGCGATCCGAAAGCCAGGCGACTACTAGGTACGTCACGGCTCCAAGTGCATAGCAAGGAACCGTCAGAGCCTGAACTTGGGCTATAGACCACGAGCCAAGACCGCGAATGATGGTTGGGAGAAAGGTCGAGTATCCATATAGGATCACATCCACGCCGAATTGCGCCATGGCAAACACCCAAATCTTCCAGTCGAGAAACCCGGCGTAGACGTCCTTCTTATGTAGCTGACCCGAGGAGGCGGTATGGCCGATCTGACGTTGCATTCTCTTCACCATCAAATCTCGCTCGTCGGCAGAGAGATAGTGTGCCGTCTCGGGGTCATTGGCTAGCCAAAACCAAACAGCAATGCCGAGAATCACGGTAGGGATTCCTTCGATGATAAGAATCCACCGCCATCCTCGCATGCCTGCGATACCATCCATGAAGCCAATGGCATACGCAAGAAGACCACCAGTTGAGCCGGCAATAGCTGAAGAGACAAAGAGATAACCGATCCGAAGGGCTAGCTCGCGTTTGGTGTAGAAGAATGTCAGGTAGACCGCCAAGCCAGGAAATAGGCCTCCCTCAAGGGCACCGAGAAGAAGACGGCAGGCTATCAGCCCGTGAAAGTTTTGGACAATACCGGTGAGAGTTGCCACAATTCCCCATCCCGTAGTGATGATAGCCAGCCATCGAGATGGAGTGAACTTCTTGAGTACTAGATTGGATGGGACTTCGGACAGAGTGTATGTGACGAAAAGGATGGACACGGCAAGCTGATACTGATCGCCAACGAGACCCAAATCCTCTTCCATGCCGTACAGCCTTGCGTTTCCGATATTGACTCGGTCGAGGAAGCTAAAGAGATATAGCAGCATCACAGGCGGAATAATCCACCCGTCAAGCTTCCGCAAGAGCTTCTTCTCGGCTTGCTCGTCGATGTACACGTCATTGTGCGGACCAGGAGCAACAGCCATGATGCCGTCCGTAGTCGAATACTCGGCTTCGAGACTCCTCGGGGAGCTGTCGTTTTTATCACTCATGTTTTGAGTCGTGTGAAAGGAGAATAAAAAGAGATGCGGGCGAGGATAGTTAAGAATGGTCAACCGGACTGGGGTTGCATGCGGCTCGTTTCTTATATGCGAACATCTCGCCCCAGATTCCAATACCCCACGGGGAACCTGGGTCCCGGTTCCTTGGCAGTGAATGGAGTTAGCTCGATGGCGCAGGGAGTGCGCTGCTATGATGGAACGTCAATGTCCGGTCCCAAGGAACTCGGGATGGTTCATGTTGTACAAGGGCAAATCTATGGCGATAACGGCACATGGTGAAGGGCGCGAGTATTCTCCGCACGCCCTTAGGAAAGCCACGGCCAGTAACTAAGGTAACCGTGAAACCTAGCTATGGTAACACAGCATGAACATCCTACCTGTTGTGCCACGGCATTGCCTGGCACCTTGGGGTTTGCACCAACAGTAACAGGGTCTAGACTACAGACTAGCATGCAGTGGTCGAGTCATGGCAACTTGACTCAAACAAAAGGTCATCACTTGTTCATGGAGGTTCGCACAAACATGCTCCGTGCTGCTCCCTCTACCCCTCACGCGGACCATAATGCTCCGAAGGCGGATCCGCCGAGCTAGGGGTCTACACACCGGGGCAAAGCGTCTCATCTGTAATTCGGTTAGACCATAAGTATAGAGTCCCGTGCTAGCAATGGCTGGGTGGTTTTAGACCAAAAGTAACGACGAAGCAGATTATCATGATGGATCAGCAATACGCCTATGTGACCGGCGCTGCCAGTGGCTGCGGACTCGCAATATCCACCTTCTTGGTTGAAAAGGGCGTCAAAGTCTTTTTGACTGACTTTGATGAGAAGAACTTGCGAGTCGCCGCTGAAAAGTTGAGATCACCCTTCGCGGTCGTGAACGTGGCCGACTGGGAATCTCAAGTGAAAGGATTCAAAGAAGCTGTGTCTCAGTTTGGTCGCATTGACTACGTCTATCCGATTGCTGGTATCGGCGAAAACTCGTGGATTCCTCCTCTATCCTCGGACCAGTTACCTGATGACTTTGCGAAACCCAATCTGTCCATCATCGAGATTAATATCACCGGGTTGCTGTACAGCATTGCATTGGCCCTTCAGCAGTTCCGACGCCAAGATCCGGGAAAGCATGGTTACCGTGGAAAGAGTAAGCTTCAAGTTCATGAATTATTCACGCAAGTTGACTGAAGTCTTTAGTTCTCTGCCCCGGGTCTATAATGGGCATTTACCCATGCGCCGGAAATCCCATCTACAATACATCCAAGCACGCCGTCACAGGACTCGTACGTTCATATGGCCGACAACTTCCAGGAGAGAGAATCACCATGAACGCCTTTTGCCCCAGCTCCATACGGACTGGATTCAGTAACGATGACTACTACAAGAAACTCGAGGAGGAGGATCTGGTCACGCCGATGGAGGGGGTGCTGGAGGTGGTGGAAAAGACGTTTGGGACAAGCGATATCAGTGGTCAATGCTTTGAGATTGGGCCTAATTATCATAAGGGTCAAGGGCTGGTCAAGCCAAAGTTTCCTGATTATATAGATGGTGAGATGAGGCGGGTATTCGAGTTGATTAATGCTCGGGGAAACGCCAAATAAGCTTGGAAGTCAATTTTATGCGCTTTATCTTTAGTATGACTCTCTCTAATTCATGATGATGATTGTGATCTTACGGGTTTACAACTAAAAGACGACAATATGGGGCTATCATTACAGCGCGCCGATTGATCCCGCAATGCCAGCATGGCTGAATTGATAGTGGGACAACGCCATGACCCCTTTCTATGATCTTGAAACATCCCTTTCGCACTTCGAATGAAAGTGAAATTTACGGACCTTCTACCCCCGTACCCGAGAAGCCTATCAACGTGCCTATTCGACTATCTGGTAAGTCGGAGATTGACTGCCCGGGCTTGCCAACTCCCACAATTACCCCGCGTCTCGAGGTGGTCGACTGCCAGTTGAGAGTCTGGATCGAGTGGTATAAGAACGATCTACTTACTATTCCCAACTATTACAGACTCAACAGAAACCCTCGAGTTAGCCTCAAACTATTACTTGTAACCAATTCAATTGTCAAGCTTTGAGCAGCCTGGTCATGGCCGCACAGTCATCCAACCCCAACCCCGAGGGCGGCGTCCTCTACGCCTTCACGCAGCCAACGCCAGATTTCAGTGACTATCACTCATGGTACAACACTGAACACGGCCCACTCCGCGTAGCCCTCGACTTTATCGAGGGTGGCAATCGGTACGAGTGTTACTACGCGGATCCTCAGATTCAACTTGATCCTCCAATCTATCTGGCCATGTACGAGCTGGGACGTCTGTCAGGCCTAAATGAACGCCCTTATCAGGCTCTGACGGACGACCGTTCGACTCGCGAGGACGATGTCTTCAGAAATAGGCTCACTTTTCTCGAGCGAAGAATCTACAAGAACATCTCGACTCGTGGTACATACACCTGCCCGGCTCCTGTCTTGTTGACGGTTGCGTTTGTCATCAAGGATGAGCATGTTGACGAGTTTAATCGGTGGTATGAGGAGGTAAGAGACCGAGCAGTTGATAAAACCATCATTATTCTAACCAAGCTTCAGGAGCATACTACAGATGTCTCCAAAGTCCCTGGATGGCGCAGGACCAGACGATTTGTTGCAGTCGAGGCCAACAGTCTCCGTCAAGGTGGACAGGTCGTCGAGTATGACCAGATCCCAGAAGGACATTCCGAGTTCATTGCCATTCATGACTTTGACGTGGAGAATGGACTGGAGGGACCCGAGTTTGAATACGCTCAGACAAGGCCGTGGCGTCAGAAGATTCTTGGTTTGGTCAAAGGTCGAGACCACAGGCGGTTTAAGCACATTCGCGAGTTTAAGGCCGAGGATTATGTCAAGCCGGAGTAGACAGATTGCTCGCACTATTGCTGTAGAATCACCATCTATCTATCCAACATAATTCAAGATTTAAACTCATTACGGTTTTACAACATTGGCTTGTGATGCTGTTGTGGGCTGATGGGTGTGTTCGATCGATCTTCTGGCTCAGTTATCCCATCGAGGACTGGGCTTCAACTATGAAAAAGGACACATTTGATGAGCGTATTCTTTGATCTCGTGTACGACCAAGTATCATTGTAAAAACAACAGTGTAATCTCATGAGATGTCTTGAATCTAGTGAATCGCACCCAAATGTGGTGTTCCATCCATCACTATGCGACTACGACGGGGGCAGAATGTGTTCACGTTCCAGAACCTCAAACGTCTCCTCGAATGCATCCCAAGTATCCTCATATCCAGTCCATCCGAGCTTCCTAGCTTTGCTCATACTAGCGACAGTGCTGTACTGCCGGCCAAAAGCCATGGCCATGAACCCCCACGTGGCATTGTCCCACGCACCTTGGTCAAGATGGTGCTCATCCCGAAGGGCCTCCCAGGCCTTGACAACATCGGGTCGCTGAGACCACTTTGAAAGGCCAATTGGAAGGTCAATCGTGGCATGCTTGGCCACCGCTGGATCAGAGCTGATGCCCAATTGTCCGGCATAGGCGACAATGGGCTGCTGTGTCTTCAACTCGTACCGTGAGGCCTCTGCTCCCTTGGAAGCTGTGGTAAACGGGGCGTCTGGTATGGTGCACTTGAACCGTTTCGCGAGTCGAGGCCATAAACTCTGCCATGACTCAACATCCCCATTAACCACGTTAAAGATTTGATTCCCAGCACCAGGAGCAGCAGCTGCCCAGAGGCAAAATCTGGCGTGGAGATTGGCCGAAGTCCAAGTGTTGAATGAAAAGAAGTTGTCTCGATTGCCCGGGAATGGCAACTCGGAACCAGGGAGTGCTTGGCACACGGCGCAGTATAGTCCGAGGGCTGTTGCTTGGTTCATAAAATTGCCCTTGGCGTGCCCGATAACATCCTTGGGCAAGGTGCAGACCCATTCAAAACCGTGCTTGGCTGCCATTCCTTCAAGAAAGCTCTGTTGCGTGTAATAGAAGTTTGCTGGCCAGTCGATCCCACCAACGCCAGTGGTCAGCGGTAAGTCAGTCTCGACCATTGGCTGCTTTGGCTGGCCCAAATGGACACCGTATTGCTTCAGGCCGCAGGTCAGAATGAATCTCTTGATGCTGGAGACAGCCCCGGTTTGTTCCAATGCGCCGAGAAAGTTCTCTAGCATGGCATTGTTGACCCTGAACATCTCATCCCGGTCACTCGGGGCCGTGTAGGCGGAAAAGTAGACATATTCAGCCCTGATGCCAGATAAACCTGCGGCCATCTCAGCCCCTGAAGCCCGGAGATCAAGAAAAGCATGCTTGATCTTGGCGTGTACTTGTCCGCTCGACTTGCGTGAAAGACAAAAGATGGTCGATATGGATTCCTCCTTGAGTAGATGTTCGACGATAGCGCGTCCCACGATACCCGTTGCACCGACAACGATGGCAGTGGTCATTTTGGGTGATTGAAGAGTTTGATAGGCTTTGTCAGGTCCCTGTTGAGAAATGAGAGCGGCTATGAGTCTGGCCCTTGAATATCGAAGGATTATACGTGTCTAAAATGTCGATAAGTTTTCCTTTGCACTGAAGCATTATTTGAAGGAGAGGCTGAGCTGACTAATGGTCTCACAGGTTGCTCGGGGCTTGTCTCTCCGTTGTATGGACCTTGGTGCGTGAGCCGGAGACACAAACTCCACGTCGCTACCATTCACTCGTGGTTTACTTACGGGCTTGAAATGGTAGTGGTTGCAGAGTTCTACCCGCCAAAGGTGAAAATAGAGGAGAAAAGCATACGTGCAGATCGTTGCACAAGGTTCATTTGCTTAGAAGCGAGGTCAAGAAATCTAAGAAAGTGGCTTGAGCATGCAAACGGTTATTTCTAACGCTTAGCAATATTTCCATGCTTGTTTGCTAGTCCTATTACCTCCTTAAGGCAGTCTAACTCGCAAGAACTGGCTCGGCCATGCAACGTCAACGCCCAATTGCCACGCAACCCTCAATACCCATTCTGGCTCCCTCAAGAATTGCCTAGCAACCAGGATTACATCCGCCATGGGCTCCCTCTCTCCATCACGCTCTGTCATTGACTTGGCAACTTGAGCCTCCTTTTCCGTAGATCCATTGGTAGTCAACAATTCACGGTCCTGTACAATCTCTTTTGCGCTCTCGGCTTCAGTGATGAGTCCGACCGCACCAATGAGCAGGGTCTTGCCAGCTGCCTTGACTTCTCGCCGAATCCTAGCCGCCCTTGAGATCTGATACCCTTTATTTGTGAACTGGTCGGTGATTTGATCCTTGTGATTACCACCGCTGCTGACATCCAAGAGATCAACTCCCCAGTCTGGCAACTCCTTTGCCAACCTGATGGAACTCTCCACATCCCAACTGCCACCAGCTCTTCTCTCGACCTCTGTGCCCTCAAGCCAGTCGGTACAACTGACGCGAAAGAACAG
The DNA here is from genome assembly GCA_013363205.1 of Fusarium tuaranense. NCBI lineage: Eukaryota > Fungi > Ascomycota > Sordariomycetes > Hypocreales > Nectriaceae > Fusarium > Fusarium tuaranense. The sequence continues at coordinate 29,394 of JABEEN010001615.1, read as the reverse complement.
GGGCATGTCAGCCGGAATGTTTCTCCTCACCTCTTCCACTACTTCCTTTGCGAGCCTCGTTCTGCCTTCAAAGCTTCCACCGTACTTGTCGGTCCTTCGGTTGGTGACTGGGCTCAAGAATTGATGCAAGAGGTAACCGTGGGCGGAATGGATCTCGATCAGATCAACACCAGCCTTGACCGCCCTCGCTGCAACCCTGCCAAAGTCCATGACGAGCTCCTGGATTTCAGTTTCTGTCAAGGCACGGGGAGCAAAGAAGCCGCCTTCCTCGGCCGTCCCAAGACCATCCCAGCACTCGTCTATGCCTCCCATCGGGCCCACAACATCATCTGGCCACCCACCAACGTCCTTGGTGGACCGGAGACTTCCCGGACCCCAGCCCCTTTCTCGTCGATATTGTGAAGTAATCCAAGGCGCAGCTGTGCTCGCCTTGCGACCAGCATGACCAAGTTGTATGCCACACAGAGCACCCTGGGTGTGCAAGAAATCCGCAACACGTTTCACGGGTCCAATTTGCGAGTCATCCCACAGCCCAGGGCAGTTGGGACTAATTCTCCCATTTGGTTGAACACTCGTGGCTTCGATAAAGACCAACCCAGCACCTTTGATAGCGTAGTGGCCCAGGGTTGCCAAGTGATAGTCGTTCAACTGGCCAATCTCAGGCCCAGAGGGAGCAACCGAGTATTGGCACATGGGAGATACGATGATACGGTTGCGAAGAGTGACATTTCGAATCTTGAGAGGCGTGAAGAGCGTGGGAGTTGTTTGATCAATCTTGTATGGGGCGCCTGGCGTATGAGCATGGCGAGGAGTGTAATATGGGCCTCCAGCCGCGGGGTTCAGATTTGTGGTAACCATGGTGGGCTGAAGGAGCCAGCTTGTGTTGGATTATCCAAGGGTGTTAGCGAGATGGAATGAGTCTTCGATTTGATAGTACTGTACTCAGTCAGCAATACCGCTCCGCCTTATGAATGCATGCACCTGTACCCTGGCCAAGCTTTCTAAGCCAGCAGCATACCAGTCCCAAGGTTCAATCATGCGTCCAAATCCGGAATCCCCTCCTCCAGCAGGGACGGAGACTCAGTGTCCGGCGGGGTCGGATTTTGGCGCCGTCTTTACACGGAGGTCGAGTGGCCGAGCGCTCTCTTGATCTCAATGGACAATTGGACATTTTCGGGCTTTGCGGAGTTTTCAGTAATCAAGAAAATGCAGATGAATTTTCATGATCATTTCTAGTCTATTCAAAAAAAGAAAAGAAAAATATAGAGGACAAAAAGGAGGATGTGTGACTTTTCAAAGATCAAGGCTCATTGAGGGATGGCCGTTGGGATTCTGACAAACATATGACAGAGGAAAGCGTAGTACCGAATAATAAAACAACATGGATTCAATTTACTCAAAAACAATCACCAGAGATATCTCCCGACTGAACCCTCCATCCTTCGCCCGGAGCCCTTTCCGCAATGTAGAAACCGTCAAACTTCGCCCGAGAACCAGCTACCCTACACTGTCCAGGAGATATGTCCGAACAGGCTTATCAGAGCATGTAACGGAAACCTTGCTGTAGTCGTCTAGCAGCCGCAATATCAATACCCTCGATGTCTGCTGTCCTCTGGAGACTCTGCTGTTCCTTCTCACTAAGTTCAACCCCTTCGTCGTCAAGGCGAGCGAGCTTCTTGTTCCGACTGACGAGGACAAAACGAAGAGCAACAGCACAAAGTCCGGCACCAATAGTCAAACCGATGTTGACACCCATTGCCAATGTGTATTTTGGGCCACTATAGATGAACGAAGTCCAAACGCTAGATGTGTTGGCAACACTGTTGATGATGGCGTAGGCGGCAGCTCGCTTGGCAGGCGGTCGAGCAATTGAAGAAGCAATCCAGGCAAATGTGGTTGAAGTAACGGCAAAAATGGCGAGCATCAGGAACAGGCTGAAATAACGGGCTCCAAAGTTGTCGGTTGCCATGAAAATGGCAAAGCCTAGGACGATAATGGGGACGGGATAGACAAAGAACCAGAATCGGTTCTTGTACCTGTCTGATAGCCAAGAGTGAACCAACACCCAGACTGTCATGAAAAGGTAAGGTGGTGCACAGAGGAGTAGCGAGATAACCTTGCTGTATCCGAGGGAGGCTGTAAGGGAAGGGAAAAAGTATTGCAGCCCAGCGGCACCAACAACGCAGAGGTAGGCTAGGGCGAGAATCCAGGTGTTTATATCAGAGACAGCCAGCTTCAAGCCCTTCAGCTGAGACATGCCACCAGCCTCGTCAACATCAGCCTGAGCGGCCTCGATGGCTAGACGGCGCGTAGCAACATGGCGCTCTTCCTCAGTGAGGGATTTCCACGTCTCAGGGAAGTCTGGCATGATAAAGTAAACGCTTATGCCGATAAAGACGGTGATTGCGCCCTCGATGATATAAAGCCACTGCCAGGGAGAGAGACCACGAGCATGACCGAGACCTCCCAATATTCCCGCTGCGATCAAGTTGCCAAATGCGCCCGAGACGAGGTTCGCCGAGAAGAAGATGGCCATTCGAAAGTTGATCTCGCTTTTGGTGTACCATTTAGACAAGGAGAAGAGGATACCGGGCAAGAAGGGTGCTTCTTTAACAAATGTTAGCGTTGCATGTATATGAAGGGGACAGGTACTCACCGACGAATCCAAGAATAAGTCGGCAGACAACAATAGTCTTGTATCCGGTGACAAGTGCCGTGAGACCCGAAACAAGACCCCAGGCAGATGTGAAGAAGGCCAAATGAATAGATGGGCGACCAAACCAGTTGAGAATCATGTTTCCCGGAATCTGGCCGAGGAGATACCCAACAAAGAAGACGGAAAGGCCTAAATTTTGTCAGCCCCTGGCTCAGCATTGTTCACCACGTTTGACATACCGGTTTGATACTGCGTGTCCGAGAGGTTCAGATCTTCCTCTAGCCCCTGAAGCCTCGCAGAAGCATAATTGTTACGATCAATGTAGTTCATGATGTAGACAAGAAATGCAACTGGCAAGATGCGAGCGTCGACCTTGCGTCGGAGCTTCTGGGAAACGGCAAATTCCTCAGGTGTAAGGTCAGGAATCACACTGTTTTCCTCATGAGCGCAGTGTGCCTTTTCCTCGAGAAACTCATCGGTGCGACCGCCGCCAGGGGTGGCGTCTGAGTGATCTTGGTGAGACATGATGTGAATCTTGTTCGTGGGTTCTTTGGTCAGTTATCGGGAAGAGAATGAGCTCAAAGGGCACATGTTGCGAGGGTGGGCCTTATAGTCGGCAAGATGGCAACACCATGCTGAATGCCATAGTGCTCTTCCTTTTCTCCGACATCTGGTGAACCCTCGCCCTCACCTGCTTTGCCTATCTCGTTTAGTCCCTGGGCTCATTCCTGGTCTTAGCGGGACGGACGATGGAGCTCCGGGGACGCCACCGGGGTGATTCTGGGGAACCCTGGCCGTCAGCGTCAGAACGCGGGGTAGATCTAGGGTCAACGTGGCAACGCATTCGATCGGTCAAGATTACATGGTCTGGGCTTTCGGAGGGAGCTTTGCCGATACTCTCGCTCGTCTGAGTCTTCTGGTCAAGACCAAGCACTTGCATGTCGATTTTGGAACTCGGATCGGCCGGATAAGGATGTGACCTCACTGACCGAAGTAGCTAATGATGAAGGGCGCCATGCAACGGCTTGGAGGTGAAGGAAGGCCATGTTATGGCGGTGAATCTATGAATAACAGTTTTAGCATGATGGCGTGGAGTCCCCATGGGCCAATATTGAGAAGAAGCACCCACTGACCTTGAAAAGTAGCCTAATACGTGGCATGTATGTTCACTTGAAGGACAGGTAGTGATTATCATATTGTATGCACGTTTCCAGTTAATGAGTTTATAACCTGTGATGATGTGAATTGTGATAATAGTCCTCACTAAAGAGCTACTGTATCCCGTTCCTTTAACCCATGCTCTTCTCTCCAGGACTCACTAAATCCATAATCTGTATACCCATCCGAACTTTTGACCTTGTAAAACGTGTCGCGCTGATAACGCGTGAGAGCGATATCGTTAGCCAGCCTAAAGGGGAGGTCTGGGTTGGATATGAAATGCCTCCCAAAAGCAAAAGCAACATCCTGACCCTTCAAGAACGTTTCCAAAGCCTGGTTGGCCTTTTGAAGAGTATACCCCCCAGCAAGGATAACGGGGCCGGCTTTCTGCCAGGCGTTGAGAGCAAACTCTAGGGTTTCGGTGTCGTCGACTGCCTTGTCGGCGTTTCCGGCTACTCGTGGCTCGATGAGATGAAGGTAAGCGAGGCCCATGTCTCTCAGATTGGATATGAGGTATGTGAACTGAGGTATAGGGTCTTTCATTCGCATGCCCTGAAAGGTGCTGAAGGGGGAGAGACGCATGGCTGTTCGATCTGGACCGATGGCAGCGGATACTGCTGTTGCAACCTCGAGGCAGAACCGAGAGCGGTTCTCGATGCTTCCTCCCCATTCGTCGGTTCGTCTATTAGACGTGTCTTGAATGAATTGATCGATCAAGTAACCGTTGGCCCCGTGAAGCTCAACTCCGTCAAACCCTGCGTCTATGGCGTTCTTGGCGGCATCTGCAAATGACTTGACGCACTCCCAGATCTCTCGAGTCGTCATGGGCCTGGGGGTAGGATGTTGATCGCTAATGGGGATGTCGCTGCTGCTCACCATCTCCAAGCCAGCCTTATCAAGAGCATGCTGACGAGCCGCCCTGCCAACATGCCACAGCTGCATGAAGATATACGAGCCTCGTTTGTGCACTTGATCAGTTATGCGTCTCCATTCCTGAATCTGCTCCTGAGTATAAATCCCTGGGGCGTTCTCATCACGTCCCCTGGATTTTGCAGAGATGAAGGTAGCCTCTGTAATGAGAAGTGTGCCTGGAACGGATGCTCGCTGTGCATAATACTCAAGCATCATGTCCTGAGGGACGTGCTCATCGCTGGCCCTCAGTCGAGTCATTGGCGCCATGACCACGCGGTGCTGTAGGGCGCAGCGGCCGATATGGAGAGGGCTCATGAGGTGAGACATGTTGACTAAAGAGGAGGGACTAACCAGACAGCAAGGTTAGTATGTGATGCGGCTCACAAACAGCCAGTGGAGGATATAATGAACGAATGCCCTTGCACAATGATCGTTGCTACAAACTGCATGCTACGCTCTCCATTGTGGGTGAAAAGGTCCCGAAGATTAATAATCACAGAGGAGAATCAAAAGGGACCTGGTTCCACACCATCGGAGACTGAGTCTCCGCCGGAGATGTCTCGGTTTTGGCTGACCAGGGCCGATGCCGTCATTGGTATCCCGGCGTGACCACTGGTGCATCTCGGAGTCGTCCGTAATGTTTTCCGAGGTCGCTTATGAGATGTAGTTGACTATTAAAAGATACCTAGTCAGAACATACTCGCTCTACGCTTGCCCAATCTCTTATGCAACTCTCCAAATAACAAGTTAGTTCCAACAGCGTCAGATAACCAAACATGGCCGAACCAACAAAGCAAACTGTTGCCCTGATTGGGCTGGGCACTATCGGTCTCTCTTTTGCGGCAATGCATCTGAAACACACAAACGCCGATGTCCGGTTATTTGATATCCGTGAGGATTTGGAACACCACATCGCTGCACTCTTGCCCGTCTACCTCAGCTCTCAAGGCGCCACCGGAAAGAATGCTTCGGTTCAGGATCTCATCTCTAGTGGCCGCATTACTCTCTGTTCCTCTGTTGAAGATGCTTGTTCTTCTGCAACTATTGTGCAGGAGCAAGGTCCTGAGAATATTACCTTCAAAAAGGCCACCTGGGCACTTGTGACGAGGTGCACATCGCCAACAACTCATCTCTGGACCTCGACCTCTGGGATTCTAGCATCAAAGCAAATCGAAGATCTTGAGGACAAGTCTCGGCTTTTAGTAGTTCATCCCTTCAACCCGCCACATTTAACACCGCTCATTGAGATTGTACCATCGCCATATACACATCCTCACGAGACGCAGTTTGCCCTGGACTACATCAACAAACTCGATGCAGGTTATCGGCCTGTTGTCATCAAAAAAGAAATCACAGGGTTCGTTGGGAATCGACTTGCTTTTGCCTTGTTCCGCGAGGCCTGTCACCTCGTTGCAAACGACGTAGTGACAGTGGAAGATCTCGATGCAGTCATGGAGGCGAGCCATGGTCCTCGCTGGGCTGTTGCAGGGCCCTTCAAATTGTGGAACTTTGGAGGAGGGGCTGGTGGTCTTGGTGCCTTTATCCAAAACCTGGGTGGCACGATGCAGGCATGTTGGGATGATGCTGGTATGCCATCTTTGAAGGGGACGCCCGGGTTTCCTCAAGGTAAAATGCCCACCGATGTAAATGGGTTGTCGGGTGAGGACTGGGCAAGTAAGGTTGTTCGGCAGACAAAGGAGGCATATGGCTTACCTACCCCAGAGTCAGTGGCGGAGCGGGATGCGGATCTAAAGAGAGTATTCGAAGCTCAGCCACGAAGGTAGTAGATAGTTAGTGTGGGAGTTAACAGATGAGCTAATTTTCTGTAAGATTTGGCTTCTAGGGGGTCCGTTAGGTATGGGCACATGAAGGCACAACTTTCCAATACGGAAACTTCTTCCATTAACATTGGCAATTCTCCTAAGGTTGAAAGCGTGCTTGTGAAATTCTGTTTCAAGAGATAGGTATATGGTAGAGAGACTTTGTGATATCATGCAGATGGGCTTGGAGTGGCAGGGGGATGGGTCATGCTGGAAGTTTCTTGGGCAGAGCGGGCCATCATTTGATTCCCGCCTATCCGGAAGGCTTCGCAGTCACATTTGATAGTAAATGCAAGTCGAGACAACATTGAATCACTATGATATCTATCTAGGCTTCTACCCGAGGTCTTATTTCACGTGTCAGGTCCATTCGGCTTAAAGACAACCTTGGTAAGCTCCCCCTTCTCGAACCTTTTCAACGCGTCTTCAAAGGAATCGTCCAGCCCTGGAAGAACCAGGTCGATGAACCGCATTTTGATTATCAACTCCTTGTTGCGAATCAAAGTGGTAAGGGCGTCAGCAAAGACGACTCTAATGGGGCAGCGCCCAAAATGAATGTGTATGTCCTTGTTGTAGCAATCCGCAGCCGTGAAAGGAAGCTCGCCGTTATGGACACCTTTATGAGTCAGTAGTCAGTTACTGCTGATTGGGGGATAGAAACACCTACCAAATGAACTGATCTTTCCACCAGGACAAACAATGTCATAGGCCGTCTTTAGTGCAGGCGTCAAACCCACGCCTTCAATAACAGCGTGGACACCGTTGTTGTCGGTTGCCTTCTTGATCTCTGCAACAACGTCTACTTCCTTGAAGTTCAGTGGAATGCAGCCGAGTTCTTTGGCAGCCTCGAGGCGGCTGGGGTTCGAATCGATGGCGAATATCCTCACTGGACCATACTCTCTGGCCGAGATGATGGAACACAGAGCTACCGGCCCGCATCCCACAACTGCAATCGACATGTCTTTCCACTGGTCCTTTGGCGTGTCTGAGAAGGCCCTTCTAGCACCGTTGAAGCTAGATCACATCCGTGTCAGTCATGATGATTCAATTATGCAGATGGTATGAATCACGGGCTTACCCTGTGGGAAAGATGTCCGTCATCAAGATGGCAAGCTCTCCTAAGTTTGCTTCCCGTGGAAGATGGTAGAGCGTCGAATCGGCCAAGGGCACCTTGAAGTACTGAGCCTGAGAGCCATCTAGAAGAGGACCGCCAAAGTTTCGCCCCTTCTTGCAACGTCCGTGAACTCCTCTTTGGCAGTGAAAGCATTCGCCACTGGTACGTTCTGTGAGTATGTGCTTCTCTATGCTAATCACGGCATGGGACTGGGGCCTGTACCAACTGACGAGGAAAGGGACAATCACACGATCACCCTTGGCGAACTTCTTGACTTCGCTGCCGATCTCATGGACAATTCCGATTCCTTCATGGCCACAAACATAGCCGGGTTGCATGTTGGATTTAGAATGGCCTCGGTAACGGTGCAATTCGCTTGAGATGGAGACATCAGCAATGAATCTTGTACTCTTGGCTGGCTGAACGAAGCATACCTCCCGCACAAGGCGGCAGACGTTGTCTTGATGATGACATCTGTCTGCTCCACGATCCCTGGAACTGAGCGGATGATCAGCAGAGTTCTCATGATGAAAATGGGTCTTGGCTTTGCTTACTTGGCTTCTCCTCCAGCCGCACGTCGTAAGGGCCTCGGAAAACAAGTGCTTTCATCATCTTGATAAGTGATTGGTGTACCTTGATGGTTTATCAAGAACCTTCCCCATACACAAGCATCAAAACATTTATACCACTATAGAATGCTGCGCTCTGTCTCCGCACGCTACCGCTAGCGCTCCCGAGTCGGGTCCGGGGTCGGCGGCCGATCGGCTTCAGAGATGCCGGCATGACCCCGCGTTCACGGACCATGACTTTCCGTACCGAGACTACAACGTTTAGTCGGGTATGTTTAAGCGACTCTACCAATACCTATTGAAACAAGAGTCACAAGAGCCTCCACTCTGTCGACACGGCTTTTGCTGCGTTTCACCGATCTCGGTTTGACATCAACATGACACCCTACAAGCACGGCTATGTCAAGCTTTCTCTACTATCTGGAGGCTTCTTGACCTTGCCTGAACATTTGTTTTGCGACGACCAAGATGACAAAAATGCTCGGCTCGAGGTTCCATCCATGCCCTTTCTTATTCAACATCCTAGCGGCTTCAAGCTAGTCTTTGATCTCGGGATAAGAAAGGTTTGGCAGAATTATTCGGGAAAAATACGTTCCCATATCCAAAAACGTCTCCCTATCCAAACAGAGCCAGATGTCAGCGATTCTCTCCGACGAGGCGGAATAGAGCCGTCCGAGATAGATGGTGTCATCTTGAGCCATGTTCACTACGACCATGTCGGGACACCGGCAGACTTTACAAAAGCTCACTTCATAGTGGGATACGGCACAAGACATCTTTTGGAACACGGCATGACCTACCATTCTGCCGCAAGCTTCGAGAAGGACCTACTCCCTTCTGATCGCGTGGTTGAGCTTCCCGCTCCGAACCGGCCAATGCTCCATGTTGAAGCATTTGATGATACAGAGTATCCAGCAACCAAGGGCCTTGAGACGCTGATTCCAGGTACCGACTCATCTTGGCGGCGGCGGCATTCTTTCGAAAACACGATCGATGTGTTTGGAGATGGACTCATCTTTCTCATCGATAGTCCGGGACACATTGTTGGACACGTCAACCTGCTCGTGCGAGTTTCATCATACAAGTGGGTTTACCTAGCCGGTGATGCTTGTCATCACTCACGTATTCTGGACGGCAAGGCAGGCATGGCAACCTGGCATGAGAATGGACAGCATGTATGTATTCATATTGATAAGGAAAAGGCTATGGAGACGTTGGGTAAGATACAACGTCTTCAAGCTGAAGGGTTGGATGGCGCAGAGGTAGATGTTGTTCTGGCGCATGATGCTGAATGGTTCAAGAACAACCAAGCAGCTCTTTGGCCAGGGGGGATTTGATTTGGATAGATAATATCTCGTACGCCTCTAAACAATGAGCTTCATCGCAGAGCACAGTTTCACTATCAACAACGGGTCATAATTGGAGTAATGGCGTACGAATGTTCATGTTATTGGCATTCAGCCTAGCTGCAGAAATCCCAGATATGCTATGTCACTATCTCGGCAATCTCATTGCCTTGCCGACCTTTACGGGCCAGCCTGTACTCTCTGGGCCGAAAGGAGGCCAAGCGAGGTGTGATTAGCGCCGGCCACTGACTCTCCGAGAGCCACTCAACGTCATGTCTACAATGCCGAATGATCGGCCTGAACAAACCCCGCGCCCACATTACTCCCAACTGCGGGGGAGAACAAGATGAGTATTGATTGATAAAGGAAGAGCATGGAACAATCTATGAGTGATAGAGGCACGGTCAATCTTGTAAACCCTTGTTCATTACACACAGTGAATGCTCTTCTCGGAGAGAATATCTCGCAAAGCATTATCCACGATGGCTGCGGCACTGAAGAAGTCGATTCCTTACCAGGTAACAACTTCGGCCATCCCGAATGCAAATTTCGATACTGACCCATCCTATCACAGTTCAAAGATCCTTCCCTGTTTGAGACACGATCGTATGTAGGCGGAAAATGGATCAGTGGCCAAGCAGGCAAGACTTTTCCCGTCTTCGGTACGTTTATGCTCAGATTACATTGAAAAGCCGATCGCTCACTCGTGCTACGGACCCGGAAGATGACCGGGAGATATGTCAAGTGGCCGATCTCGACAGATCAGACGTGCAGAAAGCCATCGAAGCCGCTCAAGAGGCATTTGTCAAGTATAGCAAGATGTCGCACCGGGAGCGTCGCTGGTTGATGCGTCGTTGGGCTGATCTAATCAAGGAGAACCGTGAGGATATTGCCGCCTTGTGTACTCTAGAGTTAGGCAAGCCGTGGACCGAGTCACTCGGAAGCGTGCAGTACGCCATCGACTTTGTTGATTGGTTCGAGGGCGCGGTTGAACGGACCTTGGGCGACACCATCCCTGCTGCTCGTGGTAACAACCGCGTGTTGACCATTCTTCAGCCGCAGGGAGTTGTCGCCGCCATCACGCCGTGGAACTCTCCCGTGGCCATGGTTACGCGAAAGGTTGGCGCCGCTATCGCAGCTGGCAATACCGTCGTTTGCAAACCTGCCCCAGAGACTCCCCTGTGTGCCACGGCTCTGGCGAAGTTGTTCGAAAGGGCAGGAGGACCCCCTGGAGTCTTCAATGTTGTCACTTGCAGCCCGGAGTCTACCCCAGCTGTTGGCGAAGAGCTGTGCCACAACAAATTGGTTAAGCATCTGAGCTTCACGGGATCCACTGCCGTTGGAAGGTATCTCAATACTGAGTGTGCGAGGACTATCAAGCAGACCAGCATGGAACTAGGAGGAAACGCCCCCTTCATTGTCTTTGAGGACGCCAACCTGGAGGATGCTGCTAAGGGTGAGCCATCAACTACTAAGTACAGTAGCCAGATAACTAACTCAAATAGGGCTACTCTCTTCCAAATTCCGGTCCTCTGGCCAGACATGCGTATGTGCCAATCGCGTTCTGGTCCACTCCTCTATCATGGAACCGTTTGCCGAAGCCGTCAAGAAGTGCATCGACTCAACCTTTGTGTACGGATCCGTCTGGGACAAGAAGGTCAATTTTGGACCCCTGTACAGCAACAAGGGTATTGGAAAGGTTCGAGACCACCTGGAGGATGCCTTGTCGAAAGGGGCCAAGTTATGTCATGGCGGCGAGGCTCAGGGACGCGGGCCAAACTTTTTTCTGCCGTCCATCGTAAAAGATACGACCAAGGAGATGAAATTCCACGACGACGAAACGTTTGGCCCACTTGCCTTTTTCGTCGCTTTTGACACTGAGGAGGAGGCGATTCGCATCGCCAATGATTCTGATCTTGGACTTGCGGGATACTTTTACACGGAAAACATCTCTCGTCTCTGGAGAGTTGCAGAGGCTCTCAAGGTTGGTATGGTTGGAGCACGTGTTGGACTCGTGAGCGCGGCGGAGATGCCATTTGGTGGTGTCCAGGAGAGTGGACTCGGTAGGGAAGGAGGAATTGATGCTCTTCGGGAGTTTCTAGACGTCAAGAGCATCACTATTGGGCTGTAGCTTTGTTACTAAGTTTAAGAGATAGATGTTTTTGAGGGTTAGTAGAGACCGCTTGTCCGGTCGAACACTCATGTTCTTATGAAATAACACGTTGATATATGTGGCTGCTCAGAATCTATATGGTCATCTCTATCAATCACTGATTTGTTCCACTGTGAATAGACACCAGGCCACTATGTTAGCACTAGGATATGATGCTATGATGTGTTGGAAATGTGTTCTTTATCATGGTTGACTCCGGGATAACCGACACAGAAGATCATGAACAGGCACCAACCCAAGTTAGGTGCATATCCTTCTGAAAGACAGAAAGTGGTGATCAAAATGTGAAGGAATGCTTTCTTCAGTACATAGTAGTAGTAGCACGAAGCCAACTGCACAGGAAGGTTATTCACTGACAGGGCCCAAATGAACTTCGTCTTCATGGGTCCTTGAGTTCACGCTATGACACAACCGAGTAGTCAAAGCATGACTGAACTTTTCTTCTATTAGTTTCAGTCTACAACGTATATAGATTTTTAAAAAGCAGCTAACCGAACGAAACCCCATCCCCTGAGATAATCTCTCCCCTGACCTACTAAGCTCCTACCCCAATGAACTAAAGTTTGCTTGCAAACGACATCTCGGTAGGTTCAGAGCCTCTAAATGTCCCCTTGGCGACTTCAGCCGCCGCCTTACCTGCCCTCCGTCCAAAGACAGCGCCAGAGGTCAAGCCGCTCCCACCAGGGTAGTTGGAGTAGAACAGTCCTCCCATCATCTCTCCAACACAGAACACTCCCGGTATCGGTCGACCGGTCGACGCACTAATCAGCTGGGCCGTCTGGGGGTTAACCTTGAGACCGCCAAAAGTAAATGTGATGCCGCATGTCACCTTGACTGCGAGATACGGGCCCTTTTCCAGCGGTAGGGCCCAGTTCGACTTTGCGAGGGCAAGTTGTTTCTTGGAGGACTGTGTTGACAGACCGTCTTTGATGGCAGGATCCCATTTGGTTGACGAGTTCTCTTGCCGATGGGCATACACAGCCTCGTTGTACTCACGAATGGTGCGAAGAAAAGCATCCCTGTCTCGAAGACCACGAGACACACACTTGTCCGCTAGTTCCTCCAGGGAGTCCGCTTTGAGGTGCTCGACGCGTTCCTCACGGTACTCTTCAGACCGAAGCCAGGGAGTAGTCTGAGCGTCCCAGACCTGGAATGCGAGCTGTTCGGGCTGTTGGAGGATGGCTCGGCCGAACTTGGCGTAGGTGTAATTCCTCATGTCCACGCCTTCGTCGACGAAGCGTTGACCGTCCACGTTGAGCATCAAACCAAGCGGATATCCGGACTTTGTGTACTCGTTCGAGGCTACACGATCGCCGATGTTAGGGTTGGCGTTGGCGTCCCATGCCACAGAGTGACAACCAGACCAGTTGCCCACGGGTTGAGCACCCAGCTGTTGAATAGCCAGGTCCAGGGCATCTCCGGTGTTGTAAGGCGTTCCGCGAACCATGGCTAAATCCCAGCCTGGGCCGAGGAACTGGCTTCTCTTCTGAGCATTCGACTCGAATCCACCAGCGGCCAAGATGACAGCTCGGGCTGTCAGAGTATGATCGATGCCGTCGATATTGACTGTTACGATCGAGGTCCCGTCAACTGGATTGGTCTGAATCCCGCTGAGCATGGTTGACCAGGAAACTTGGATAGAGTGTCTCTTGGCGGCGGCGAGATAGTCAGCGATCATGCCTTTGCCGCCGTCTTCAGTCTTGAGATGGAGACCGCCCCAGAACTTGATCCTCCCATCAACTTCATAGGCTTGTCTGTTGAAAGAAAGCTGGAACCGAATGCCATTGGATGCCAACCACTTGATAGCGGAGTTGGACTCGGTGATGAGCGTCTTGGCAAGCTCTGGATCAGACCGTCCCATGCACACCTTGTCGAGATCGTTCTTAAAGTCCTTCTCCGAGTACGGCGCCAGATCAATCTTTTGAGCCTGCTCTCGACTGACATTGTTGACAATTGGCAAGAGATCGCTGAGTCCAGCATGAGTTATACGATATGCGCCGGCCGTAAAGTAAGAGTTTCCGCCGACCCAATCCTTGGGGCACCTATCGATCAGCAGGACACGTCCTGCGCCTGCTTGGGCGGCGGAGATGGCAGATGCGAAACCTGCGTTGCCGCTACCGACGACCAGGACGTCGACTTCTTTAGGGAGTGTAGGCATTGTTCTTCAAGATGATGAGGTTGTTGGGTGAGGGGTAAAGAATGGGGGGTTTATTCGATGACCAATGACAAGAAGTGACTTGAATGATGAAAAGACAATTGATTGAGAGATGACAAGTATATAAGTGAGAAGTGAGCATGTAAGTAGACGTAGACACTGGATCTCTGTGGTCCAATCAGACCTCGTAGTTCAATTGGACCTTTTGCGTGCTACACCGTAGCAACAACATCGGAGAGTGAGTCTCCGAGGCGCATATCTTACTCCGAGGTGGGTAGGCACGTGACCCACCTAATCGATCATCCTTGCTCTTGCTTGATTGACCTGGCTCTTCTCGGCCCCTTCAAGTGCCGAATGCAATACCGAGGTTGCATGTTGTTGTTGATCCTAGCGTCTTCAAAAGATTACGTCCGCTTTAATAAAAAAAGACAAGATCTTATCTATCGATTATCCCGACTTCAACTATAACAAAGAACACATTTCCAATACATCATAGCATCATATCACAATGTTAAGATATGACAGTATTCAGACTCCGTACCGTAAGATATCGTAATCTGAGATCCAAAATATCAGATTGTCACGGCGTGGTACTTGGCTCAAGTCTTGACCCAACAGCTAGTTTTCTTAATACGAACCATGAAATTATGGGTTCAGAAGTAAGTCTTGGTCTTCTTAGATATTAGTCTCATAGGAGCATTGGTGTCTCTAGATCAAACGACATTGCTGGTCCATCCATCAAACCAAACAAAGGATCCGGCGGCAGTTCATAATCCAATCCCATCCTATACCCAGGCATAACAAAGTCAACATCCGGTCCTTGGTTTGCGGGAAACATGTTGAGAATAGCGTCCAAGTCAAACGTGAAGCTCGACTGGTCAATAGTCTGGGCTTCCTCTGTAACCATGTTAGCCTGCACGGGTTGGACTGCTCACGATCCTTACCAGCCATCAGATCCAGTTTGTTTGCCTCTACTAAGCGTCGAATAATATTTGCGGGCTTTGCCACTCCAGGGTTGGCGATACAGAGCTCATCCAGACATGCTAGACTTGCTTTCAGAAGGGAAAGATGATCACCCGACTGGTGATCCTGCGAAGCTGCATTGCGCACGTGTATCGTGCAAGCAACGTATATAGTATACCCCAGAACATATGGAGCCCCCGTCA
Source organism: Fusarium tuaranense (assembly GCA_013363205.1). Classification (NCBI taxonomy): domain Eukaryota; kingdom Fungi; phylum Ascomycota; class Sordariomycetes; order Hypocreales; family Nectriaceae; genus Fusarium; species Fusarium tuaranense. Next base: position 14,325 of record JABEEN010001615.1, on the reverse strand, counting down.
AACTAAAAGTTGACTTGTATGTCAAGGCGATACTGGTGATGCATCTTGCTGCTACGGTGCAACGCTCCCAGGACCGAACCGGCGCCGCTGCAGATCGGAGATGACCGTCCGAGATGAACGGGCGGTGAACAAGAATTATCAATGAGTGATAGAGATTGTGAAGAACCATCACATTTGGAGGCTGTCGTGGAACAGGTACACCAGGTGACAGCCAAGGCTGGAAGTCGAGGTCAGGAGATAGGTTACCTCTCCACTGCTGAAGAGCCTTGTCTACCTGCTGTAGACTGTTTTGAGCATTGGAAAAGGTAGCGCCGACGACATAGAAGCGATTGATGATTGTGGTCATGATCTTGGAGAGCATGCAGAGTTGTTGGAACGTCGATACCGAGTGTAGCGGAATGGCATCACCGATACCTTCGGGGAGACCAGGTGAGGATACAGAAGTGATTGCCGGGAATAAGAAGGGCTCTTTTTCCTCGTACAGGTCAAGGAACTCGCGTGAAACCTGAGAGTCGCGAAGGTTGATGGCAACAGGCCTCCCTAGGTAAAGACTCTGCAACTTGTCGCATACGAATGCGCCCCAGAAGACCCGTCGCCTAATCTCAATCTCCTCGGCGCTGTCTGTCGTTTGCTTTGGATCCAGATGAAGCCCAAGATCGTAGACCATTCGTAGAGCATAGCCTGTGTAGAGCCACCCTTTGGACGTCTCGCCGCGAGCATTGTACGTGGACCCGAGAAGTAGAAGTCCCACAATGGTTGATACTTGAGGTTTGGTAAGGAGTGATTCCCTCGCGAGCAGTTCATCGCATCGACGGAAGAAACGACGGCCAGCCGTAGTGGGGTCATCGGGGTTATCTCTAACTTCGGGGCGACGCGAGAACTTGCTGCAACACGCAAAGATGGCGTTGAGCATAAAGTTGGAGCAGTACGGACCGGAACACTCCAGATCTCTCATGACGGCTGGGCGATAGGTGAGTAAGAATGTGTGGTGTTGACGGGCCCAATGCAGATTCAGGAGATGGAGTGCAAGCTCCGTCGGTATGCCATCGATAGCCGGAAGTCTAGCGAGTCCATACTCTTGATGCCTCTGTAAAGCGGCATTGGCTATGAGGCCATTTCTGATATTATCCTGCGTCGCGGACTGTCGGGACGGGGAGAGCCCTGTTTCGCTCCTGGCTGGGTTGTGAAGAGCTGAAGAAGGGCCAAAGCTGCTTGGTTGGCCAGCATCATCAACAGATATAAAGTGTGCAATATCCAGTTCATCCTCGGACGAGATGATGGGTGTTTCTGTAGGGCCTTGATGAGGGCGTCGTGGGAGATGTCTTAACCCTTCGTGATCCGGTAGAGGAACCTCATCCGGCCCAGGAAAGACCCTGACAGTACCATCCTCATCCACAGCAGAGTCAAGTAGCCTTTGGCGTTCCTCAGGGCTGCTCTGTTTCAACTTTACGATGAAGGCATTGAGGGCAGCCTGAGTTCGTTGCAACTCGATAATTTGAGAGAACGTTGGTCTAGGGTCGGCATCAGACAAGACCACAGATGACGAAACAATTGCACTATGAAACAAAGGAACACTATTGGTTACTTACCGCTTGCGTGGAGTCTCTCTTCGATAGATGCACTCACGCCCTTGGCCCACGCAAGCGCCGCATCGGGGTCTCGCAGCGTCACAGCGGATCTTCTTGTTCCGACACACGACGCATGCTTTTGCCAGTGACTTTGGTCGTTTTTGCTCTGGGCACTCACTTCTCGATGGCCGCCGGTGCTCTGTAGTTTCATCCACTGCTGGTTGATCTTGCGCCTGCTGAGACGATAGCAGTGGCGGCTGCTCCTCTGGCTCAATTGGAGACACCATCACAAGCATGGACCGCCGTCGGAACGACCGAACATACGATTTCGACTGGAAGGGGCGTCGGAGGAGGGCGAGGACCGTTACGGAGCAAGGTTAATCGTACGGGATAGCAATGGAGATAGATGCCCCGGGAATTTGAGCGGTGATAAGGGTTCCACCCAGGATGCGGGGACTCCGGTCTACGGAAGCTCGCTAGCCCCGTCCTCGAGTCAGAGTCACGCGGGGATTCATGCTCCGAGGCAAGACAGGGGGGTTGAGAGTGGTGCTACAGCCCAGTACTAGGTATGGAATTCATATTCTGCTAAGGAATTATGTAGACTGCTTACCCCTGACGAATTGTTCCACTCTAGGATAATTGTAGAAATTATGTCTACCCATCCCTTGCTCGTCTACCTGCAACATGCGCCCCATATCTAACCTCATGGAGTGTCGAGTTGAACTACATAGATAGCGGTAGACAGTCATCCTCACATGGAAATCGTCGTGTCCTTCGCTCGTTTCATTAAAGGCTGGTGTCCTTTTAGGGACTCTAGCAGCTCAGCTACCTTTTCGTATCTAGGGTCGAGTAAGTAAGGCATGTGGTATAAAAGATGTTGGATCATTCTTACACCGAAAATACAATAGCACCGCTGAGCGACAGGCGGCCCAGTCTAGGGAGAGCACCAGACCAAAAGACTTTGAGGCCTTCGTTCTTGAATATACTGACAGCGCAGGCAATGCTGTTGCTGTAGTTCCGGCTTGCCTCTAGACTCTGCATCCGTGTTTTGACAACGTCGAGAGGCATAGTCGTGTATCTGGATGCGGGCGCCAGTCAGATTTGACAACAATCTCAGCGGGGAGGGTCTTACACTGTGATGATACCAGCAAGTCCACCAGCAACAAATGTCAATGCACTGCTTAGCTTTTCTTGTCCCGACCACTGCAATGCTTGGCCTTTGAGCGTCTCATAAGAGGTGAAACGGACGGCGCTGTTGGCGGCTTGACGGGCCGTGGAGGGAACAAATCCTTGAAAGAAGCCACGAATACCTCTCTCCCTCGCAATCACTGTTGACCCATGAATGAAGCCCCTCATGCGAGGATGTGACCTCTTCTTATCGTCAATGAGTTGAGTCTTGATGCTCTCGAAAGGTGTCACTGCAAAGGTAGACTCGGCAACGCCAGCGGCAAAGCCTGCCATGAGGGTTCGTGGTCCGTTGAGTTTGCCTTCCTCATCCGCTAGTAGTGACCGGAAACCATTGTATGCCACGAACCCTAATTGATGAAACATGGTGAGTATACTTGATTGCTCATGCCATTGATTGGATGGAAGATGGCTTACGTGTCGCAGCTTTGACTGCATTGCCGATGATGAGCGTGGTGCAGCCTGTATACCATTCCTTGGAGGGAAACGGGGGCCAAGGAAGCTTTTTTGAGTCCGGTAAATGACGGTTCAATTGGGATCTCGTCTTTGCAAACTCGAATGGATATGTAATGGCTATCGCAGATGAGTGAGCAAGAGTTCTGGTCAGCCATCTCGGTTGTCACACTCACATATCTCCACTGCGCCAGCTGTTGCCCCAGCCAGTATTGAAACCCCAGCTGAAGGCTTTTTCTTACTTAGCTGTTGATAATGATAACAAAGGGGCCTTGATTACCAGACCTTTTTGGGCTTTTGTATCTCGTCGGGTTCCATTTTGTGCTTGTGCATCGACGATGATCAACCAGGACAAGCCAAAGTTGTGGGCAGATGTCAATAGCAAATAAGCAAGGCATAATAAAGAACGTTATCTATTAGAGTCGAAACTGAGTAGCCTTTCCTAAGCAGAGCCTCCTTGCCTTAGCCGTCTACAAGAGCCGTCAGACTTTGTTGTCTCGATGATAGCAATAGCTCTGGATTCCAGGACGTATTCTTCGGCCCCTCAAGGTCCGGACGATTTAATTAGCTCCGACATCAAATGCTCTCACAGAGAACGTGTCGGTCCCTCTGACTCCGAGATCGCAGGGCGCTGAAATTTTTCACGCCCTACGAGGGGGAACGAGTAATCATTCCCGAAACCCCGCCTCGGTTAAGTTTAGGCCGGCCATGGGCCAGCTGCATCAACTGCATGCGTACTGAGTCGGAGACTGAGTCTCCGGGCATCTCTGGCACGAGGCAGCCGGGCTTTGAACGGGCCCTGGTTAGATCGAATGTGCGGGGTGCAGATGGCTCTCGAGTGAACCAGAATCTGGGGATGTACAATTGCAGTCTCACGAAACCAGTCATAAATATAGCCTGAAACTCAACTCTACCGACTTGCTTGCATCTCCAGCAATTTTCGTTGACACGGCACATCTGATTTCTCTCGAATCAAAATCAATCCTCTCGTGCCTTCAACTCATCCTCGACTTGCCTCATAAAACATGGGAGATTACTTACCTACGACACCCCTGCAATTGACAACCGAAATGACTCCTGCACCAAAGATTGGCAGCAACCGTCCCGGCCCACACCCAGCAGCCGGGAAGCGACCAGTTGATCTTCCAGAATGGAGAGTCCCGACAGAGACGGGTTACGTCGTGGGGAGTAACCTAGTCGGCGAGCAGAGCAGCAAGCAGACGCCCTTCAAAGTCATCATCGCAGGCGCTGGGGCTGCTGGCATTGACTTTCTACACCACTCACTCACTGCTTTCAAAGGTCTCAACGTCGACGTTCGATGTTTTGATAAGAACGCCGATGTTGGTGGTACCTGGTATGAAAACCGATACCCAGGCTGTGCTTGTGATGGTCCGAGTCCCAGCTACCAGTTTGCCTGGCGTCCGAATCCCGAATGGTCAAAGTACTACAGCGAGTCTCCTGAGATTTGGGAATACATGAAGGGCATTGTCCTTGACGAGGGCCTTGACCGGTTCATTCAGCTTAACACTGAGGTGAAGAAGGCGACTTGGGATGAGAAGAAGTCGGTTTGGACAGTTGTTCTCGCCAGCACCGACGGTTCCAAGCAGTGGGAAGAAGAGTGCAACGTCTTCCTTAACGGAACTGGTTTCGTAAAGTAAGTTGGGCTGAACATTTGATTCCAAAAAGGATGCGCGTTGCTGACCATGTCTCCCAGTGCATGGAAGTGGCCAGATATCCCGGGTCTCCACTCGTTCAAGGGTCGCATCTTCCATACAGCCAGCTATCAAGAGGGTTACGACCTCAAGGGAAAGCGTGTGGCTGTCATTGGATCTGGAAGTTCAGGCGTTCAAACAGTTGCGTCTATCTATGATGATGTCTCCAAGCTGTACACCTGGGTGCGCAGCCCAACATGGATCACTGCCGGCTTTGCTCAAAAGTATGCAGGCAAGAACGGAGCCAACTTTTCCTGTGAGTCTCGGTCCCCAGAAACCCCGACTAGCCGATGAGCCATCGCTAACTAGTTGCAGACACAGAAGATGACAAGAAGAAGTGGCGAGAGGATCCTGAGAAGTACCGCGAGTATCGAAAACTGATTGAAGAAGAGATCAATCAGCGGTTCAAGGTCATTATCAGGAACACAGCAGAGTCTCAAGAAGCAAACGAGGTGAGCTCCATCTCTCAGCGTTTTCTTAAATCATTATCTAATCATCACTTAGTTCTCGTACAACGACATGACCACCAAACTCAACAATGACGCCCGCCTAGTAGACAAGATTGTCCCCAAGAACTTCAACGTTGGCTGCCGACGACCGACACCCGGTAACGGCTATCTCGAGGCCCTAGTTGGTGACAAGACCACCACTTTTACCGAGACAATTCACTCCATCACTCCCAATGGTTTCAAAGATCAAGCGGGGAAGGAATATGAGTGCGATGTCATCATTACAGCAACGGGATTCGACACGTCATACCGCCCTCGTTTCCCCGTTATTGGCCTTGACGGCGTAGTTCTGGCAGATCGCTGGGCTGAATTGCCAGAGTCATACATGGGTGTGGCGGCTCCCAACATGCCAAATTACTTCATGTTTACTGGACCCTTTACTCCAGTGGCGCAGGGTGCCATCTTGCCCATCATCACACACATGACAAACTACTTTGTCCAGCTCATCCGCAAGATGTGCGAACAACATATCCGCCGCGTGACACCCAAAGACGCCATCATTTCCCAATTCATGGAACACTGTCGCGCTTATCTACGCCGAACTTGTTGGGTTGATCCCTGTACGAGTTGGTTCAAGCAAGGGAAACCGGATGGGCCTCTAGTCATGTGGCCAGGGTCTCGCCTAGCCTTCTTCGAGGCAGTCAAGTCGCCTAACCTTGAAGATTACGACATTGAGTATTGGAGCTCTAACAGGTTCGGATACTTGGGAGCTGGATTTGCGTGGTATGAGTTTAGGGAGGATGGTGATACGACTCCCTACTTGGATGGCGGTTTCGTTCCAGCTCTGCCTCGAAAGCAAGTCCAAGAGTTGATTGCCAAAAGCCGAGCGAAAAAGCTATCCAACGGGAAACTATAGATACCCGGGAAGGCATCAAGATTGTTGGCGTAGTTTTAAACATGTTTCTTATCATTACCGTTGGCCATCGTTGTTCTCGCCTATTACGTGATTCACCGATGACATTTCACTATCAAACTGCGTGATGATTCCTACGGATGTTTGATATGAACTCAAAGGTCTTCGATTTACTTAGTATTGGCCCTTCCTCTTGTCTTCTCCAAGGCTTTTCGAGAGGTCCCGCTTCGTTCACCGATAGGAGTATGCTCCGTTCCCTTCTCTCCTTGTTTCAGCTCGACAAGGAGATCACGGGGCTTACTAAGGATATTACCAGTGGAACGGCACTGAGGAGCATTACTACTTATGGTGTCGTTAACTCACAAAGTCAAGGTGTCTGTAAAAGAAGCAGTTCATGCTCCATCATTGCCCACGTTGTGGGGCTTTTCCCATGCCCACATAGTCGGTATGGCTTCGGCTCCCCGGCATCAAATCTTATCTCCGCATGGTGTAGTTGGTTTATCACGTTCGGCTGTAACTGAAGAATTGCCACCGAAAGGTCCCTAGTTCGATTCTGGGTGGGGAGACAAATGTTTCTTTTTTGCTCTTCATGCCGAAGAATAGTTGGTTTCAGCATTCGATGATGGGCAGGGCTTGTAGAGCGGCTCATGAGAGCAGCAGTTCCCTCGACACAACCCCTTCCTCTTTTTCAGGCAATTGGTGCATTCTTTCGAGGTAAGCGCTGTTATAGGACAAACAAATTCCATGCATAGTTGAGAGCCAGTGTAGGGAAATTTACTGGTGTGATAGGCGAAAGTGGACTGGGCGGGTTAAACTGGACTTTTCATTCCGTCTCTTAGTCCGCCTCACTGTTGATTGCAACGCTAACAGCTTCCGAAGCGCTTACTAAATCTCAAAAACGACATACGTGACTCCTCTTGAGCCCATGCGGCTCTATTCTGGCCACAAGCAGAGACCTACCTACCTGTCTTGCGTGCTCAGATTGTATTTCCTACGCATAGAATGACCAAGAATATTACAGTTCCGATGAAAATGCTTAGAAATACCTTAAAAGGGCTTTCTAAGAACCCAGAGGCAGGAAATTGTCAGATTATAATTGATAATCTGCGTTGATTGGGGTGCTTAGCAATCTGGCATGACAGCTCCTGTAGACAGGCAACTTTTTGCGAGCCTAACCAACTTGACCATACAGAGGACTAAGCACTAAAATATGACCGTATTTTGATTCGCCGTGATTATTCAGGGCAGAAATGAAGCTGAAAACGAATAGTTGTTGGTAATTCTCTATAAAGTCATCAGGGGTTGCCGAGTTCTGATATTGTCTACCAAGACCAACAATCAAGCCGGCTTCCGAAGACTGCCCACGCCCTACACGCGAGCTCCGGCTAAATACTGTTCAACATGGTTCACCTGAGCATATCGGGCGTTCTCAGCGCTCTGTTAGCCCTCGCGACAGCTAAAGCTCTCCCACCAAACAAAGGGAACAACTTTCACCTACGCCCGTTCCATATCGACCTCTCTCGCGACGTACCTCGAATGATTGAGCTGGTGCGCGACTATTACCTACCCGACAATCCTGAGTACCCTGGCGTCGGGTCATCTATGGGGATTGACTTGGATGTTCTGAAAAGTCTGCGGAAGCAATGGTTGTCTGACTTCGATTGGGAGACGGAGCAAGCCAATCTGAACAAGTCAGTATAGATGGATGCTTTCTAAAGTTATATACGCTGACATATGAGTAGACTTCACCACTACACCGCCACAATCAAAGGTCTCAGCATCCATTTCGTCCACCACAAGTCCAACCAACCAAACGCCATTCCCCTCCTTCTAAACCACGGATGGCCCGGCTCGTTTCTCGAGTTTATCCCAATCATCGAACCCCTTCTCAAGAAAGCAAAGACATCTACCGGAAAGCCGGTATCCTTTGATATTATCATTCCCTCACTTCCAGGCTACGCATTTTCTTCCCCACCGCCCGAAGGATGGACAGTCGAAGACACAGCTCGAGTTTTCAACACCTTGATGACCGATGTCCTCGGATATAAGAAATTTGCAGTCCATGGGACTGATCTTGGTGCTCCGATTGCGTATCACCTTTATGACGCGTTCAATGCCACAACACGAGCAGCGCATTTCGTCTTTATGCCCTTCTATCCCTTGACCCCAGACGAGCTTGTGGCTAGAAACATCACACTGGCGCCAGGAGAAGAATTTACGGAGCAGAACTTTGTTCGTTGGGCTACGACTGAGGCGGGATATTTTCAGGAACACTCTCACCAGGTAAGGAGGGACACATTTTCTCCTGTCAATACGGTTCGATGCTAACCTTGATGATAGCCCAACACTATTGGCCTTGCTCTCTATGACAACCCCGTTGGACAGCTTGCATGGATAGGAGAAAAGTTTATCAACTGTTCGTAAACCCCAACTGAACCCTCTGCTCCGACTAACCTCTGTAGGGTCTGATCCCAGCGCAGGCACCTCTCCATCGTTGCTGGACCATAACGAGATCCTCCGAAGCGTTTCACTCTACTATCTCACCAAATCTTTTGTGTCCTCGGTCTACATGTATGCGCAAAACTTGAACGGCTTCAAAACAGAGTATACAAAGGCCCGAACAGATGCACCAATGTTGTTTAGTACATTCAAGTACAATGTCGGGTTTTGGCCAAAGGAGCTCCTTGCGGAGTTGGGAAACCTAGTGCAATATCGATGTAAGTCAAGATGCCCAGATGTGCAAGTCCATTTTTACTAATGCGCAATTCACTAGTCCATGATTTTGGTGGTCATTTTCCTGGTGTGGATAATCCGCCGGCATTGATCGAGGACCTACGCGAGATCGGCACGTATTGGTAGAGTTTGGTCTGGGATAATGCTGAGACCTAGATCTCGAGTGAGCTCGCACCTTGAAGCCACACAGACAACGCTTGGTCGTTATGAACATGAGCTGTTTCATTTACTATAATCGTAGCTATTCACACAGCAGGTTGCTGCCATCGCTACAATAGACCAAATCCATAGATATCGTCCATTTTTACTCCTTCACTTAAGCGTCAGACTTCTCAGTCTTGTCCCTGTCATCACCAGACATGGCCTGCTCAACAAAGACCTTGTGCCAGTGACCTCTGCACAGAAGTGACGTAGTGTCCTTAACACCAGCCCAGTTCTCCCTCACGATATCCATAGTAGGACGCGAGAAGACAAGATCAATCTCCTCAAGAGTCTTGTTCTTGGTCTCGGGCATGAACAAGATCTGATAGATCTCACCAATAAAGGCAATACCACCGTAGAATCCAAGGGCTAGACCAGTCTTGGTCATGGCCTTTTGCATGGCAGAGAAGTTGTAGGTGACGACGAAGGAAGCAAGGAAGAGGAGGGCATCGGAAGTGGTCATTCCGTAACTTCGGAGGTAGGTAGGGTAGACCTCTGACGGGACAACCCAGGTCAAACAAGCGTAAGAACCGAAGAAGCCCATGTAGATGATGAGACCGGTCAGATACAGGCCTTCAACAGTCTGCAGATCCTTCTTGATATCGAACTGGTAGCTGACGCCGATGAGGACGAGACCGATGAAGAATCCGGGAAGCATGGTGATGGCCCAGAAGCGACGACCGAATCGCTCCATGAGGAAGATGGCAGGGATAGTACCGAGGAGGAGAGATCCACCACCGACAAGGGACATGTAGTTGGACTGCTCCTTGTCGAAGCCGATCTGGTTCATGAGGACGGACATGTAGTACACTAGCAATGGTTAGATAGAGTATAGCCATATCAGTAAGTGTGAACCTACTAATGGCGTTGACACCGGTAAGCTGGCCGAGAAGGATCATGATGTTGGCGTAAACAAGGGCACGTCGGGCACGAGGGACACTATAGACAAATTAGCTCCATCACTCTATAGTATCAAGCGACGAGTAAACTCACGTGAAAAAGTCCATCCAAGGGAAGCGGTGGTTCTGAGCACCCTCGTTGACCTCAGTATCTTCCTGATTGACGGCAGCGCTCATGACGTAAAACTCCTCACGAGCCTCGCGAGTGTCGATTCCACGGATTCGCTTCCAGACCTTGTAAGCTTCGAGCTGCTTGTTCTTGTGCATGAGGAATCGAGGACTCTCGGGGAGGAAGAGCATGCTGCAGAGTACAATTAGTGATACGTTCCTCGAGTGGCTGGGACTAGGGAGCATACCCAAAGAACATGATGGTGGAGAAGAGCAGAGATGAACCCAAGATGTAACGCCAGTTACCAGGGACCTTGAGGAAGATGGCAGCGACGACATATCCAAAGACTTCTCCAAGAGCAATGTTGAATTGGTAAAGAGACACCAAGTTTCCTCGAATCTTTCGCTCGACCGTTTCGGCAACGTAGACGGGGACAGTACCACCTTCAAGACCTACGCCAAGACCGAGAATGACTCGAGAAGAGACGATCATACCTAGTTCGTTAGTATTAATCGTCGACAATGGTTCAATTGCGACTTACCAAAGTTCATGGAACCAGCTTCCAAGGCAGCGCCGATAGTGTAGAGAACAATAGAGATGATGATGGCGCCCTTTCGGCCGCAGTATTCGTTTGCAGGAGATAGAAGAAGAGCACCTCCAACAGCTCCGAGAGGCATACCAGAGTTGACAAGACTGTTCTGTCTAGTCGACAGGCCCAAGTCATCAGGGAGATAAAGGTTGGCGCCGGAAATAAGACTCTGGTCAAGACCGGAGAGAAGACCACCCATACTGGCAAAAGCAACCAGCAACCAGGTAAAGTGCTTCGGGTTCTCAAAGTTGAGCTGAAAGAAACCAGTCTTTAGGCCTCCATCTGCCTCAAGCTGTCTCTCCATCTCATCGACGAGATCATCAATCTCGTGGCCTCCAGCCCTGGCAACCTCAAGGGCCTCGAGCTCGACCTTTTCATGGCCCATTGCCTTGTGGATGGCATCCTTTTCGTGTTCGACCGTAGTGGTCGAATTCTGTCGCTCAGACTTTGCCATTGTGTGATAGATAAGCTGGACTCTGCAGCTGATAAGAGATAGGCACAAGAAACAAGGTTCCTGGGGAAGAGTCCGGAGCCCCAAGTTTTATAACTGCAAGCAAAATCCGGGACATTAGACTTCTCCGGAGATTCTCGCGTTCTAAGGTGAGGAGGCCCGCATTCGAAATGGAGCCTGGGGTGGTGTTGAGACGTTCGCGCATGACGATAACACCGAGGAATTGGCCGAAGATTGTATGTACAGTATTGCGTGAAGTGCTCTACGGATCCGCGAGGACCCATAGACCAAGTGCCGTTTAAGCCGGTCCGGGTGGGTTCAATCCCCATGGTGGTTTGCTACACTCCTTGTCGACGCCGTCGAATCATGGCGGCATCAGCGCGCCACTAATCACGCTTTGTTCAAGTCTTTGTGTGAGACATTTTTTTTCTACTCCCATCCTGCTGACTCGGTTCTACTCTCTAGAAAAACAGATGTCTATGCAAATCCGCTGATCTGTTCCTCCAAGCGGTCATCGAACCATTGCCAGTTGAAAGGGAGATGATCCCTGAAAGAATTTACTCTACTAGGAACAGGGAGTCTCCGCTGTCGGGCCGGCATGGATATCCAATCAAAGCACTGACAACGATGACTTCTCTCAACTCCCGAAGGATCTTCATCACCGGACCATCTTTTCTCCCCCTTCCAGAAGTTTTCGACAGGAAGTGGATCGACGTCATCTCTGCTACGTCACGAGGCCACCAATGTTTTTGACCGTGGCAACCCGGATGAGGCTCCGACCGGCTTGTTCTAGTTTCTCCACTGCGAAACCCCCTTGCGCGACGTCGTTTCATTTGGTTAGCTGGGACACTTGTTCAGGTGGCATGACTAAAGGGCCTTTTTTCCAAAACCATGTCCCCATGGTGAAAGAAGAGTCTGACCGAAGAAATTCCACGGGGGAACAAGGAAGAACAGGTCTGGAGGTGTAGCAAGCAAGGGTGGAGTGGAGCGATCCGACACGAAATGTGTCTGCCTGATGATACGGTAGCAACGGTTGGTGATGTCGAAAAGGAAACGGTCTAAAGTTTAAATAGTCAAGTGATTCAAGTGAGTACCTAGAAGGATGATCACCAGCCTCCTGATATCGCCAAGGCCTTGCTACGATTGCCAAGACGGGAACATCGACGATAGCGCCAATTAATTGCATATAACGCGGTTATACGAATGAGGCGCAGACATCTCGTTAAGCCTCAAGAAGAAACGTCAAATAATGAGCTCGACTCAATCAATAGACAAAACACGCTCTGTTATATTCATGGATCTCGTTCACGCGACGTGTCAGGCATCATTTTAACCCCCACTCTGCAAAATGCACCTGAGCCCCACTCTTGATCTGGATCGTGAAGCCTCATGACCACGTGGAGTGAAACAATTGTTATCGGACTTGAAGGATTCCAATTGACAAATCAATGGTTTATGACCTGAATTATAGATTCTAGAATATGTGATATAGAATCCTTCCAGACTTTAGCCTGTTTGCAAACTGGGAGCCATTGCCATTGGTACAGGGTAAATGCCTTGGTCGCGTGAGGCAAAGCGCTGTTACACACTTCTGGGACAGGCCGGGCTCATTCAATTGTCTGAAAATAGTCAATGTACTTGATGTTTATCTATAATTATGTGCATTCCAACCGCCTCGCATGATCCGGGGCCAAGGGCAGAAGAGCGAGATGAAAAATACTTGACCCCAAACCATATGTCAGTTCTCTTTTTGTACGAGTCAGAAAGTATGTATAGTGACATTTGCAATGTAACTAATGCAACCATGTCTAAGACATACAGGCTCGTCCTCCTCTTTAAATATGCTAGTTCATCGGCCTCAACTCTTGGATATCCGACTGAACCGAGCGACGCGCTCTAGTAATGCCTCCACGACCAGCCACGGGGAAAAACACGTATGGGTGAAAGATGGTCAAGACGGCAACGGTAGTCAGCAATATCTGACTTTCGAAAGTGATAAAGATGGCTTCAGTCTTCATAATATCACTTCCCCAGCCAGAAGCCATCTCCACAGAACTGTACCGAGGGTTAGCGAAAATAACGGACTTCAAAGGCTGTTCTTACCGATAAATGCAGCGAACGATGATGAGATTGTACGCGACAACCAGAGACCAGATATAGACCTTGAGCGTGGCTTCAAAATCGTATTGACCTCTTCCATTTGAGGACTTGCCACTGTCTTGAGGATCACCGGAACCCAATCGAGAGCGGAAACGACCAAGAGATTGTTGTCTCTTCCACAGATAGAGGAGCATGATACCACCGCAGGCAACCATATTGACAACTTGGAAAATGGTGCCACCAAGGAGCAAACCATTACCCGCATCCATCAGATCCTTGGCTTCTTTTCCGCTCTTGTTGGATGCCATGGAGGACACTGCACCTCCAGTTCCCTGCACGAGGATAGAAACCATGTCACTGCCAACAAGGATCCAAGGGAGCAATTTAGGGCGAAACAAAGACCACTCTGCGCCGTACCAATCGATGAGATGCTTGAAGATGATCGAGATCGATGCAGCGATGAAAGTAGGGGCAAGGACGAGACCTAGGTTTTGAACCAAAAAGGCATAAAAGTTCCATGGGTCATCGCACATAACGATACGAGCCGCGTAGCCCATCCCTTCAAAGGCGGTTCCGACACCGAGCCATGCAGCATAAGACCATGTTTTTGCTCGCCAGCCGTAGAACAGTTGTGTGCCGAAGCATGTAAAGTATAGAAGGGTGAACCATATACAGGCTGCTTTTGTAAAGTAGTCGCCGTACATTTGTGCCTCGACTGGGCATTGTTCGCTGACTTCATCACAGGTTTTAAAGTTGGGTATGAAGACGGCGGTCGAGTTGGTCGTGTTGGACGACATGATGGGCGAGGGTCGAGGCGGGGTCGGATGTCGGGGAATTGGTGTTGGTGGACTTGAATTGAGGAGGACGAGTGATTGGGGAGGGGGGAGACTGACGGTTGGTGATAGGTTGATGATGGAAGGATACAATGAGACAAAGAGAATAAAAAGAAGAGGCAAAGGGAAA
>JABEEN010001614.1:0-20830 GCA_013363205.1 Fusarium tuaranense | reverse complement strand
TTAATTAAATATATTATACCTTAGTAGGGGTACCCTTTAAAGGGTATATATACTAGCTATAGGGTCTAGAAAACTAGAATTCGCATAGTAAATTAGGCCGAGCTTATTATCGGGGCGGAATTAGTACTCCCACCGTGCCGGCTTCGTCAGAATCACGTGTCGGGCCCGATGTACCCGATGTTCCTCGACTTGGCCCCTTGACACCTCTGGCGTGCATCGAGAAGCGAGTCGGGAAATTTATGATTGGTTGCCGCAAGCGAGAGCTGACTTGAGTGAGCATTCCGCGAACCCTTGCATCCTAGCAACCTCGCTCGTGTGTGTTTCTAGTGGCTTTTTTCCCTCTTCTTCTTTCGCCTTCTTCTCGGGACCTTGTCTTGTTTCTCTCGTCTTTCCAATCCTGGAGGATTTCAAAAACGTCGCCTCTTTCGTCACCGCAAGGTCTTTTTCGCAGCCAGACGTGGAGCAGAGCCCCTGGTCCCCAGCCACGGCGGATATGGCTACCGCTTCGAGTCAAGCTTGATTCAAAAGGTCTCTCTGAATGGCATCGTCCAAGTCCAACCAACTTGGCAAGTCAGGGCCTCAAGCCTCAAGCTTCAAGCCTCCGTGTCTTCGGGCCCGAACAACATCAACCCGTCCCGTATGCGGGCCGCACGGAATTGCTCCAGGTTTTAGCTGCCGAGTCTCACATGTTATGTTCTCGTTGGAAGGCGTCGTGTTGTGTGTTGAATGCAATGCACGTATAACATCCTTTCTAGATCCGATTCGATTCCTCTGTTGGATGCATTCAAATCATCCCCTCTACCCTCATTCCTTTCGACCAGAGTCATTTCACGTCTTTAGTTCCGTCCTCAGTGACACATCCCGTGTCCCACTCTTCAGTAGCCGAGTCGGGAGTATTCGAAAAGTCAATGTGGCCAAGCTTCTTATTCTTGGAGCTGCATCTCGGTCAAGCCTTCACCCGAGCCGCACAGAGCTAGGGGCGTGTCTCAATGAAGCTCATATTCTGCAGATTGGTTAACGCCGATATTGAGTGCTGAAAAACATATTGTCTTTTCTGTTGTGTCTTTTGACAAACTCTGGCGGCAATAGCCTGCCAATCTATTCACCAATGTCCGTTCCCGCCCTAGAGAGCCAACCGGTACCGATCCTTTGTGTGACAGCGTATGACCTTTATTTCCCTCGGGAATGGAACCCTGTCGTCGGGGGCACCGGTGTTCCCTGCTGGAGGCTGTCGTGACCCCCAATGAACTTATGCAGAAGCGCGGCCGGGCCAGCATGGCTTTTTGGGATGCCATTGTGGACAGCCATGGGATACTTGATGGGTCAATGTCAACCAACCTAGTCTGACCGCTACGCCCGGTCGGTTCTTGTTGTGTTTCCGTAATTAAAGGGCTCGACTCATCTTGCATATTGCTCGCACTCGCTTCAGAGTTACATGCTAACTGGGCTCGACGAGGGCGATCCAAAGTCTATGTCGACTCGGTGGGGGCGGCTCCTTCGGCTCCTGCGGGCTTCTCCTCCTCCTTCTGAGGGATCAACTTGTACAGTTCGTTTATATTGTAACGTCTGAGGTCCTCCCACTGCTTACCATCGACAACCGAGACTCCGCAGAACGTCTCAACGCTAGTCAGCCTTCTTGATGCCGCCATAGGTCCAATACGCGAGGGCCGCTTACCTGGAAAATCTCGACCAATACTACCTTGTCGGGGTTGGTCAGGTTGACCTTGTGCTTTGGGCTCACCATATCCGCAATCATCTTGATGACGACGCTTGACTTGAAAGCGGTGTGGTTCCGGATGGTATGTCTGATGGCGTACTGGAGGCAGGTCCTGATCAGCTTCACGCAAAGCATTCCCGCGAATCATGGCTGTTTCTTACCGTGCAGGATGCAGGCCCCTCACCATCAACCTGCGAAGCGGCCGCCTTCTCGGTTGTATCCTCTCCTGACTCGCTCTTGAGTTCAAAGAATGGAGCCATCACCGTTCGCGCCACGCGCTCAATGCCTTTGTCCGTTGCCCTGTCTGTATCAAAGACGGGTGTGAGGCGGTTGATGTACTTGACCTTGCGCTGTCTTGGGTCCGGGCAATCTTTGGCATCCTGGCAAATCCGCTTGACCATCTCAAGAGGCTCAGCGGGCTTCTGGAGCTTCATGAAGAAAACGCAATCGAGGTTAGTTGATATGGGCGTAAAGAACTGCTTCGTCTTGGGCTTCTTGGCATTCATGCCGGCCAATTCCTGTTGGATCGAAGCTTCAATGTCCTTGGGCTCCTCGTCTTCCTCCTCGCCCTCACCATCTTCAGCCGGAGGCTTTATCCCAAACAGTGATTCTCCATACTACAGTAACCCAAGTCAGTTGAGTGCTCCGGGCCATGATAGACATGGAACATGCACGAGCACGAGTCACATACCTCGTCACAAAGGGCCCTGAATTCCCGCACAGCTTTGCCCTTCATGCCCCTGGCGTAAGTCACCCAGATCCCGGCATCGTTGATCTCCAAAGTTCTTCCCAACTCCACCTTTTCAGATTGTTTGGCCTTTTGGTGTGGCGTCTGCCACTTGCCAGCGCTGCCTCCCTTTGAAAACGATCAGCACTTGTAATATCCTGACAAATGATTCGTAATATGAACGGGATTTGAATCCTAGGAGCAGGAGAAAGGGGTTTGATGGTGGGATGGATCGGTTCATCTGGCCTACCTTGCTCTTCTTGTTGGCTGGACCGCTCCCCCCGTGACCTCCCTTCCGCTTGTTTGCTCCGTCACTCATAATTGTGTAATGGAGTTCGATAACAGGAAAGCAATTGGCCTTGAAATTGGTTGAGTTGTGTTGGAGTGAGGGTGTTGAAGCAAGCTTTGGTGTTAGTAAGGTGAAAGGTACGTGGATACATGGAGATTTTCAACGCGACTGGCCAGCGAATCACGTGTATCGCGTCCTACCACCTCAGATCTCCTCATCACACGACCTTTCAGCTCAGCTCATCTCACAACTTGATCATCAACACTTAAAAACTAAAAATGGATCAATTCTCATAATGATACTCGCTTTTACAATTTCAGGCAAAGACCTGCTCAGCAAACCGCCATTCTATAATGCGCACCCCACCAATCAATCAGCCATTACCATTAACCAGATCAGGGCCTGACCAAGTGACCGGGCACTGTCTGTCTCCCTTCAAGTCATTTGTTCTCCAGGAACATTTTCCAAAAAACCATTCTATCCGTCACGTTTATTTCTTCGCGTTGTTCTTGGCGCTGGCCTCTGCCGTCATGATCAGGGCACGAGGAGCATCCTCTCGGGGCATGTATAGCTCGACGAACTGGAGGCACTCGGCAGCCTTGAACTCCTCGTCGACCAGGAGGTCGTTGAGCTCGTTCTTGGTCTTGATTGTGAATGTCTTGCAGGTCTTCTCACCGCCAAACACTCTGACCAACTCCTTGTACTTCCACTCGTTGATGTCGTTGTACTCAGCATTCATGCCGTGGATGAAACGCTCAATGGTGAAACCATCGTTGCAGATGACGAAACTATTAGGAAAAAATCAGCATTAGGTTTCGATACTTGATGAGAGGAAGTGGGTGGCAACTTACATTGTAGGCTTGAGGCCATGTCGGATCATTGTGCTCAGTTCCTGAGCAGTCAGCTGGAAGGATCCGTCACCAACAAAGAGGATTGTTCGTCGGCCGTTTCCAAGATCCTTGGCTGCGAGTGCAGCACCCTGGCAAGCACCAACGGACCAGCCGATGCTGCCCCAGAGAACCTGGCTGAGAGCAGTAACATCAGGAGGGAATCGAGTATCCCAGATACCGAAGTTGGAAGTTCCAGTCTCGGTCACGATGATATCCTTGGGGATGAGGAACTCGCCAATGCGAGGCCAGAACCAAGCCTGGGTGATGGTCTCAGAGCTGTCAAAGTTCTCCTCGACCTCGTTGACGACCTCGGGGATGGAAGGCGCAGGCATGGAAGCAGGGTCAACCTTGTCAATGACCTTGCGCAGGACACCTCTCATGGCAACACCAGGGTAGGTGGAATATCGGATCTTGCAGTGAGTGCTGTGGAAATCAACAGAGTTGAGTTGGGAGGTTCTGTAGGAGAAACCGGCAGTGTTGAAGTCACTCTTGAGAGCACCAACGGTGATGAGCAGATCCGATTCCTCGACGATCTGCTTGACTCTGGGGGGATGGGATCCCTCACCAGCAAAGACACCACCATAGTTGGGGTGGTCTTCGTTTACAGCACCCTTACCCATGGGGGTGACAAAGACGGGGAGCTCGAGCTTGTCGATGAGCTGATGCACCTCCTCGACGACACGATGTCGGATGGCGCAGGCATCGACCAGGATGACAGGGCGGGTAGCGGCGTACATGGCCTTGAGGACCTCCTCGACAACAAAGTCCTCACTCTCGGGGTCGTTCTCAGGCTCTGCCATGTCGATGGGGGTCTCGAGACGAGCACCCTCAACCTTTTCCTGAACCATATCGGTGGGGAGCATGATGTAAACGGGGCGGGACTGGAGCCAACAAGCGCGGAGAGCGTTATCAATCTGCTGAGCAATCTCGGAAGGCTTGGTGAGCTTAGCCATGTTGCAGGAGATCTGGGAGCTCATGTTGGCGAAGACGTCGAAATCGCCATTGCCAAGAGTGTGGTGGAGAAGCATCTGATCGCGCTGGGAGATGGTGGAAGGGCAGCCAACGATGTGGACGACGGGGATGTGCTCGGAGAAGGAACCGGCGAGACCATTGATGGCAGAAAGCTCACCAACACCAAAGGTGGTGATGAGAGCAGCAATCTTGGAAACTCGGGCGTAGCCATCGGCGGCATAGGCTGGAGAGAAATGTTAGTGACTGAGGGAGCATCGAGATGAAGTCATGATGAGAACTAACCAGCATTGAGCTCGTTGACGCTGCCGACCCACTTGAGACCACAATCGGGGAGATAGTCGAGGGCAACCAGGTTGTAATCGCCTGGAACACCATGGACGGAGCGGACGCCGACCTCGTGGAGTCGCTTGAAGAGGTACTCAGCGACGTCGACGGGCTGCTTGAGGCCCTGGACCTGATCTTCACTCATGATGGGGTGGATTGGATTGGATGGTTGTTGCTGAAGATCTGATGGATTGATGATGGGGGGGACGATAGCTGGATAAGCTTGGAGGGGTAGGTAGGTGAAGCTAGCCAAGCTTTATAGGGAAGATGTGGATGTCTGGGTGATTGAAACCAAGACAATGTGATGGATGGAATGCAGGTTGATAAGAATGGAGATGGGAAAGAAGCTGGATCCGGGAGGAGGGGAGGCGAGGCATGTTTATACTCTTGGAGACGAAAGCAGCAGCCAACAATTACAATCGATTGTTAGAGTGAGGACATCCCATCCCATCCAATCCATCCACACCTCGAGCGGGCGTATACGCATTCAATCCTTGAATCTGATTTGGCTGCCAAAAATAAGACCATCATGATATGAGCGCAATCGGAGCCAGGGGATACAACGGAACAGCATGAATGAGGGATACCTACCTAGGGCAGGTCAGGTCCGACATGACATTTACCGCTGTTCTCGAGTGATCGCTCCATCGCTCGCTCCCGGGCGCGGGCACCCGAAAGAGCGAGGTGAGAGCCCCCTCGGAGCCAGTGGTGAGCGTTTCAGCCATGGTGATGTAATGCCACTTGCGCCTCTCACTTTTTTCTCTCCCTCTGTTTTTTGGACAACAAGAATCATATGATGCAAGCTTTCCATTGACGGGTCCCTCAATCGGGCAGACTAGACTAGGGCCGTACCTAGGGGGTGATCGAGACAGCTCAGGTCTCCATATCTTTTTTTTTTCTCGATGCAGGTACTCTAGACCAGAAATGTCATGGCACGTTTGTAGGTGTCGCAAGTTACACGGCACGAGCTCTCTCGAGCATAGATGGTGGCAGCATCAACATCCATGGGAGGTGGGATGCCGGACAGGGCAGGACAAGACAAGGAACAAGGGGCCAGACTCAAGCAAACAAGAAGGCAAACCAGCCACGATCCCATCTTGCGGTATACAGGGCAGCTCCGATTGAGATCCTTGATGGCTGTCGACTTCTCTCGGCTAGGCCGGACCACGTTCTCTGTGTGGCCGAGCGCGGGCCGGGACCATGCCATAAATGATTATATCCGACGGGACGGCGATGGGTCTCACTGGATGGATATTTACGAACCCATGGCGTTGTTTTTGCCGGGAGAACAGCGAAACGAAGATTCTGCTGCAGCAGAGACCAGAAGCAGTCGAGACCCAACTAAAGCAAGATGCGGCAATTGGGGGGAACGGGGGTCCAAGTGCGCTCTTCGTCAACAAATTATGACGACCATGGCGAGACCGTCATTCTGCGGTCTAGTTGGCTTACGGATAGAACACGATGCGATGCACGCTTCTGACCGATGCGATGACAATGGCCTTGCTCAGCTCCCGGCAGTGAGTAAGTAGCAGGGCATCTTGCATGGGAGCGTAGCATTCACCCTTCCCGTGAGCATTGACTCAAGAGATGGTGGCGGCATGTCGTTCCGAACATCGCTGGGACAAGAGACGACAACACAGCATACATAGTAGGTATACAGTGGAAAAAGTTCTACAGAGAGCACCTATTCGCAGCTGCGTAGTAAAAAAGAGAGGGGACTTGCGGGCTGAGGCAGGGATATCGTATCCGTAAAAGGCCCTTTGGTGGTGGGATATTTTCCTCAAGAAACGGACATTGAACTGCGAAAGCAATTAAAAAAAAAACAAGGTCAACCTCTCAACTGTCAAAACCTCTTCTTTCCTCTCCTTGCCGCTTCTTGCCGTCGGTATGAGGTTACGAGGGTCTACCAGACATCGCGTTACAGAAACCCGTCATCGCAGGGATTAGGAGGGCTCGAGACAAGAAGAGACTGACGGGCATGGCATGGATGGGCTGCGAGATGGGGACCGACCGGTTTGCAGGGTAAGGTAACCAGAGATTGAAAGCTGCAGCAGCGCCCGCTCGTTGTACAAGGGGTGGTGGGTGGCCAGCAGTAAGGCGGCCCGGTAGTTCAGTAGACGGTGCCGTGTGTGTGTGTGTTTTACCAAGGCCTTGTCAGATCATCCTTATCGCGGGTGGCCTCGTCACCGGCCAAAGGGGGAACACCGAATGGAGCAGGGATAGACACACGGGCAGGCGGGTAGGGGGCACACAATTCTTCGGGAGAAAAGAAAGACGTTTCTTTCTGGTTCTTCGCTACGGTCTGACAGGGCTGGGTGTCTCGTCTCGTCCATGCTTCCACCGGAGCTGCGAGCCGAACAACACGGAGATTTGATACGGTTCCTTTTAGGTGCGGCGAACGAGGGAGACTTGCTGCTACGGTCTAGAAGACAGGACCTCGATACATGCTTAGATATATACCTTGTTCTAGTTCCCTTCTAGAAGTTCTGTCCGAGAATCCTCTCTATAGGTGCGTCTATCGGCATGTACATTGTGTATTATACAAGGGAGCTGTTTGTATCTTGATATCATACATATCGTGAGAAGAGATTCTATCCATTCCATTCGACGCCCCTGCTGTGCAACCATCTTTGTCTCTTCATGTCGTCAATGTCAACATCGGCCATGCATGTCCTTGCCATGTCCTGATTTCCCGATGCTGGCCTCTTTTATCCTCCTCTCTAGAATATCCCACTCTTTTTCTCAAGGCATTGGTTGTATCCACCTTCGGCCACGTCTTCTCCGGGGAGTCATCGTACAAGTACACAAATCAACCGGTGTGCATCCCCGAAGGTACACCCTTCCCTTGATCTCAGACCAATATCGTACACCGCACACCGAGGCTCCCCAAAAAAAATCACATCACTGTCCTGGACCCTGAAATCCACCGGCCCGGCCGGCGATCCAGCCTCGTAGCCTCAGCTCACACTGTCCGAGCTTCTCTCGGGTCGAGCTCCGAAGTTTTCGTAGCCTCAGCTCAATCGCAACGGCCGTCTTTCCAGCCAGTTCGCCATCTCTCCTCCCACTTGGAGCAGTCAAACTCGGCCTTGCCAAGCTTGCGGTTCACCTCATTGTGTGCGCCACACAACCATTTGCCAAACTCGTCCCTGCTACCAACTTTGGGAGCGTCGCGATGTAGATAGCCCTGAAAGTCTTCGGCGCACACCCAGCACGGGTACAGTTTGGAGAACAGGCCTACGAAGCTGAGGAGGTCCGACTGCTGGCCCCTGGACGGTTGTTCCGGGTACTGGGCCGCGATCGAGTGCAGCAGAGTCCACGTGCTCCGGCCAAGAGTCTCAACGTCCGGAGGGCAGTCGGCCGGAGGCCCTTGTGTCGCCGCCTGTGTCCGTGCAGCGTCGTGCTTGAGTGTGTCCTTAGTCTGGGCGGCCCACGCGGCGAAAGATGTGCAATTCCGACACCTACATGGGGTGAGAGAGATAGCAAGGTTAGCGAATAGATCGATTCCAGAGACACAAAGATATGACACGGATATGACACGAGACGAAGCTCGCGGTGCCGGGGATATAGTGGGCGTCGTTGACTCACGGTTTGCCATCCGGGCCCAGGACCACTCCCCTGGGGATCCTCTTGGGCGGCTCAGCAGAGCCTCCTCCCTGCGCAGGGGCCAGCACGCCAGGGGCAGCGGACGTAACCGCCGAGGACTTGTCGTCCCGAGTATCTCTAGGCTCTTCTGCCATGGCGCCACGGAGTTCCTGTCGCGAGATGTGGCCGGGTGTGGCGAGTGAGTGGTGCAACAAGATTAAAGGGACCGAAGGCCGGAGCTTCAGTGCGAATCAGAGGAAGGGGACGTATCGATAGCCGCTCGCACAGGACAGGCACAGGCAAACAGATAAACCACAGAAGGAAAGAGAAAAAGAGGGACTTAAAAGCAAAAAGAGCTTAAAGGCCGCGGGTCCTGACCTTGTCGTGGTGTGACGCCAATTTGTCAGCCCTCCCGAGAAGCCGGTCCAGGAACGAAAATAGGCCATCAGAAGACGTCAATTGCGATAGCTCCATCGCCAAGACCTTATCGATAAGAAATAGGGTGCTCCCGCCTACCGCATTTGAACGTGGGGTGACATGTGGATATGCATTAGCATAAAATTATGTGTTGCAAGATGTCTATTGTTTCATTGCGGGACGACATTTGCGTTGGTGTTGAAGTGAGCTTTAATATGGCTATTGAAGAGAAAGGCAAATGTTGGGATATTGAGTTACAAATTTGTACTGATTCTACATAGAAATATTCTCTAATAATACACAGATATTCTCACCTATTGGCAATAGTAACCGTCCGTCAAGTTCCCCCTTCATATTTACATCCAAAACCTATCCGAGATATCTCACCTACCCGACAGTTTGTGCTTTAACAGTCCCTCATTTCGACACCATCGCGAATCTCTTCCTTCGCTTCTTTCTTGACGCTACACCATTCCATAGCAATACCACCAAGAATGGCAAGACAAGCCATAATAAGTGCAACCCGGAAACAAACACTTAGCGAGCTATTGTAGGCCTGTAGAGCTGCAGCATGATACTTCTCTGGGATCATTTTAAAGAGACCCGTCACACCGGCAGATTCAATCTGCTGCGGAGTGATACTCGAGAATTCGGCAAGGCGCTTAGCTAGCTCACCATTGAGAACGTTCTGACCGACAGAGACAAATATGGCGCCAAAGAGGGTCTGGGCAAAAAGCATGAGAGAAGCCCCGATGGAGACCTCATTCCGGGGTAGCACCGTCTGCGCGGCCATGTTAGGCGCCTGAAAGCAAGCGCCCAGACCGAAGCCATACAAAACCTGGTATCCGATCCATTGGCCCGCCGATGCGTTGACGTGAAGGCAAGTAAGAACCCCGGCACCAATAGCGGCGATGCAGATACCCAGGATCAAGAATGGCATGTAGTATCCGACACGAGTGGTTAGCACTCCCGTGAGGATCGACGCAACAACAAGCGAGAGTACCATGGGCAAGAGGTGGATGCCGCTCTGGACGGCCGAATCACCTTTGATTGCTTGGAACCAGATGGGGAGGAAATAAATGAGCAGTGTTTGATGTGCTCCGACGCAGCAGCTCACCCAGAACCCACCGACGATGCTTCGCTGGATGAATATGTGTGGTGGCACCGTTGCTTGTCCCGGTTTCCATATCTGTATCAAGACAAATGCGATCAACAAGGTGAAAGAGACGATAAGCAACGCGATAATCTTGCCGTTGCTCCACTGGTATCGATGGTTAGCCTTGTTACGTCGACTTTGGGCTTGAACTTACACTCAAGGTGAAACCTCCCCATTGCAATGCCAGACAAAGACAAATCACTCCAGGAAGAAGAGCCAGTAGTCCCTCGATGTTGAGCTGTTGTAGCTTTTGACGCAAGGTGTCTGCCATGGTGGAACGCTCAGGGATGTGAAGCAGAAAGAAGATACACACTAGCACCGCGCCTCCCAGGGGAAGGTTGATATAGAAACACCATCTCCAAGTGACGTTTGTGGCGAAAGCACCACCCACCAGTGGGCCGATTATGGAGGAGATCCCATACACGGCTCCGAAGAGGCCTTGATACATGGGCCGTTTCTGGAGTGGGACGGCATAGACGATTATGACAAGCTAGCGAGTCGATGATATGTAAGTAAGAAAGCATGATAAGCGAGAAGGGTGAAAACCTACAACCCCGGACTGGATACCCCCGGCACCTAGGCCCGCAATGGCCCTGCCGATTATGAAGGCGATCGAGTTGGGTGCCGCGCCACAGATGGCGGAGCCCACCTCGAACAGTACGGCGGCTGTCATGAATGTGGCCTTGACGTCCAGAAAGGTATACATCTTGCCAAACACTAGCAAGAAGGCGCAGTTGGTGAGGAGATAGGCCGTGCCATACCAGCCAATGTCGTTGGCTGAATGGAACTCGTCAGTGATGGCTGGGATAGCGGTTGAGATGATGAGTTTGTCCTGTTAGCAGGTTAGTGGGTGGACGTTCATGCAAAGGAGCTGCGTTATGTTTGGCGTACCAGTGCTACTAGAAACATGCCGATGAAGACGGATGTCATGAGCAGCACAAGCCTGACACCCGAAGGGTAGACCACATCAACGTTCTCTGTTGGCATCATTTTGGGGCAACACGATGAAGTACAAAAGTAGTGTTGAATTAATAGGTATAAAATTCATATGGGAACACTGACTTGGTTTATAAATGTTCATGGGCGGCCATTTAAGTCATGATTCTATCGCGGACAGTCGTCGCAATGGTTTGGTTATTACACCATTGACCAATGAGCTTACACGATGACCGTCCGACCGTCCGTCTCGGGACTCTGCCGTGGCCGTCCGGCGGCTGGACCCACTCACCGTCCGTCCGTCTCTCCACCCACATGCATCCCTGACTTAGACTCAGCAACAAAAACCATCACAGCGATGATTTCCCAATCGGCGTACCAAAGTAGGAGAAGGGATAAGCCCATACTAAGCTGCAACTTCTGCCGCGGCCGCAAGTAAGTTGAACCCCCCTTACAAGGCAGGCCTGTCAACTGACGTTCTAGACTTCGATGCAATAGACAGTCTCCCTGTAGTGCATGCCTACGACGTGGCGCGGAATGCATTTATAGCTCTTCAGAACAAGAACGCAAAGATGCCATTGATTATAGACCTCACGGAAGGAGCAGAAATGCTCGTCAAAGGGTTGCCCGCATCGAAAGCCTCGTTACTGAGATGGCGGCGCAGAGTTCACAAACCCCCTTGGCCGGTGTCACAGTGCCACACCCTCTCAATGACGCTGTGACGCAAGAAACGTCTTCCGATGGGCATGCAGAAGCAAGCATTGGAAAATTGAGCCTTGAAGACGGAAATGCTATTTACACCGGTAGTTCTCATTGGGCAACGATTTTAGACGATGTGTGTGCACGTTGCGACGCAGCTGTGTCAATGAGGAAGTTTGGTACTGATGGTTATTGGTAGATACGACAACTCAAGGACGAACTATCTGACGACTTCTCGGACAGTGCAACGAGCCCGGAATCGACTTTACTTACTGCTGATATGGGATTGCCGACCACGAGAATGTCTCTCCTGACGAGTGTCGTCTGTCTCCCGAGAGAGCAGATTCTAACCATGATGCCGCCCCGCAAAGTGGTTGATAGACACGTTTCCCACTTCTTCAACACGTTCGACTTTGCCCCAGGTTAGTTTCTATGTACATCTCTGTGTGTATTAATTAATCAGCGCTACAAGTTATTTTACATCGAAACACATTCCTTGCTGAGGTGAGGGTCGAGTGCCATACCCTGAAGTATACTCACTTACCCTGTTCAGTACACAAACTTTTGGGCTGACCTCTCGACCGCCCCGATCATGTGGATTGGGCTGTTGTTTAGCATCATGAGCATCTCAATATTCCTACAACAACAAGATATCGAAGCATCTAGCTTGTCCACGACTGAATCACAGGACACGTTGGAGACTTACCGGACCCTCACCATTCACTGCTTGGTTGCTGGGGATTATCTGCGGTCGAGCAGATATACGATAGAAACACTAACCTTGAATTTCGCTCTTGATCAGAATGTCAACGTCGACACACATATCGGCAATTGGGTATTGATGGGCGTCGTCATCCGAGTTGCCATGCGTATGGGACTGCACCGAGACCCAGCCCACTGGCCAACTATTCGACCATTGCAAGCAGAGCTCAGACGACGTATATGGATGACTCTCTACGATATGGATTTTTTCACGAGTACGCAAGTTGGACTGCCACGCATCATCAAGGATTCTCAATGTGATACACACCCTCCCGCACACTTGCTCGACGGCGACATAAGCCTCGAGCATGGCGAAACTCCAACCGAGCGGCCACTAACCGAACCCAGCCCGCTGCTATATATCATCCAAAGACACCGCATCATCAAATTAGCGGCCGAGATATATGATGAAACTGAAGCAGGACCGCCCTCAGGCGCCACGATTTCTGCGCTTAGTACCAAACTTGAAGAAACCGTCGAATCTATACCGGCATGGCTAAAGCACAAACCGCTCGAGGCATCGATTGCTGACAGCCCAGTTACAATAATGTACCGTATGGTCTTGGACATCTTGATAAATAAGGCTGTCTATCTTCTGCACCGGCGAGTCTTTGTGAAAGACCCCTCAGGGGATACGGGCACCATATCCGGCAAGGCGTGTATCGATGCTGCCCTGGCAATTCTGGATCATCAACGAAGGATGAGTGAGGAGACTCAGCCTGGGGGTCTCATGTACGGCATTCGCTGGAAGGCGGCCACATCGCTCAACCATGAATTCCTGCAGGCCACCATGATGCTATGCTTTGCTCTCAGCAGGTCTGACGAGCAGGATTCCACCGCACCAAACGCACTGCCCAGACGAGACGATATCCTAGATGCCTTGACAAATGCGAGGAGTTTGTGGGAAATGACTGCTAGCCAATCTACAGAGGCGCAAAGGGCAGTCAAGACTATCTCGGTCGTGTTGGGGCTAGGGAAATCTCCCACCACAGCATCGTTAGATGGTAAGTCTGCTGTCCCCCTTCATACCTGATGAGCATGCTAATGCTTGGGTAGAGCTTTTCAAACAGATGCCAGGGGTGATGGTACCAGGTTATCTCGACCCTTTTGAGGATATGACCCTGGATCCTTCTCTCCTTGGGGCGTTTGGAAGTATACCTGGAGACTTTACTCTGTGACTGAACTGGAGGTTGTCGATGAGAGCGGATATTGGCAAACCAACTTGGCCATTTGGTGTATCACTAAATTTTAATACTCACATATGATTAGAGGACATCCGTCAGTTCATTTTGCCTCTTTTCATAATAGTAATCATAAAGAAAGAGAAGGTAATCTAAAGCAAAGGTAGGTTCTTGTAGAGTCTCGTCTAAGTTAATCCTATCTGTGCACTAAGAGTTTCCTAAACGCCTTCTAAAGTAAATACCTACGTTCTTATATTTTACTTGTGCTGATTTATCAGTCACCAGTGTGTGTTGAATGGCCAAGTTGGTATTGATGGATTCAATGTTGGCTCCCATACTATTAATCCTGCGGCCGACACTCAGGACAGACATTGGACCTTGGGGATACCATCATTCTTTTTTCCCCCATCCTACTAAGCCACAATGATATATTCATCCCTAAAGCTCCAGCAAACTCTCATGACAAAAATGTAAAATTTTACAAGTCATCAAAGCTTTTGTAATGCTTGTTTTCATCTTTTCATCCCATCTCTGCACAACGGCAATTCAAGCAGCGAGGCACTAGGCCAAATTCGTCTCTAGCGCCCGTCCTCACTCCCGGCATCCACTATCGAAAATGCCCGCTAGTGACGCCATGCCCACCTTTTCCCTCCATTGTGCCCCTCCTCCCCGTCCCTCCAAGAAGTTGCTGATCAGTCCTCGCTCCTCGTCCCGATTCATGATCCCTCAGCCTCGCCATTGACACTCCTCCCTCCGGTCCTTACATCGCCATGGCATCTTCCGACAAGGTGCCGGTCCTCCTGCTCAAGACGAGGTCGAGCCCCGGAGATTCATACGAGGACCTCTTCTCCGAGACGAGCGACGCCGGAGCTTCCTTTGCGCCGCAGTTTGTCCCCGTGCTGCTGCATCAATTCCAAGATGATGGCATGAAAAAGGTTTCCGAGGTGCTCCGCGAAGGACGGATTGGCAACAAGGAGCATCACGAGTATGGCGGCTTGATTTTTACATCACAGCGCGCGGTCGAGGCCTTTGTGAAGCTGGTACAGGACGGGAAAGACGGTGCGTGTTGAACAAGAGTCAATTGGTTTTTGCTAGCAAGTAGAATCGCATAAGCTGATTGATCTCTAGAGAAGGACAGTATAACGAATGACCCCCCGACATCGTGGCCTCACCTCCAGCACATCCCCGTCTACAGCGTCGGCCCCGCGACGACCCGAGCCCTCGCCGCCGTCCCGCAGGATCCTCCCCTGAGCGTTTTCGGTAGCCACACAGGCAACGGCGCGACCCTCGCTCCTTATATCCTCTCTCACTACCGCGAATGGTACGCTGGACGGCCGTCGTTGCCGCCGGTGCTGTTCCTCGTCGGCGAGACTCGACGGGACATTATCCCCAAGACACTACAAGACCCCGGGCTCCCAGACGGCGAGCGCATCGCAGTCGACGAGACAGTGGTCTATGGCACCGGCGTCATGGAGAGCTTCCCCATCGACTTGGATCGCGTGCTCTCAGAGACCCGCGATGCGCCATCGCGGTGGGTAGTCGTCTTCTCGCCGACAGGATGCGATAGCCTACTCCGGGTCATGGGGGTACTGGACCCGGAGACGGGCAAGGTGCGCGAGGGGAGCGTTCGGGATGAGAAGACATTTGTCGCGACGATTGGACCTACAACAAGAGATCATCTCAAATCGTTTGGCTTTGAGCCCGACGTGTGCGCCGAGTCACCGACACCGCAGGGCGTATTAGACGGGATCCAAGAGTTTATGACTAGGAATCGAAGTTGATACTGGACCAATATCAAAGCATAAACCTCCCTCCTCATCATACCTTGAACAAACGTGGAAAACCCAACAAGTCATGTCACATCATGACAACAGCGAGATCAGCAGAAAGAGTCGGGAGTGTCAGCTCCGGGTATCATTATGTCTACTCATCCACCCCGTGTCTTTTTTGTTTGTTGCCCAAGCCTTCCTCCGTATGTACCCAACAAGTCGTTGCGCGGCTCCCAAGCCTTGATATTTCCCATCTGTCGTGCAACACATCCATCTTTTTCTTTAAGGAGAGACAACCATCCATCCATCACCCAGTAAAAACAACACCAAGCGCCGTGCAAACCAGTAACGAAAAAAACAGCATGAGAACATGCACTCACACGCCCATGACCCAGAGTTCGACGCCAATGACACCAAACTTGGTTCCTTCATCGCTCAGCGGCTCGTTGCCAAACGTCTCGCACCGGGAGCTGTGCCCGACCTCGAGCCCGTTGTCCAACCAGAGCCCGTAGTGTCCGCCGCCGGACCCGACGCTCAGGAAGCCCGTCTCGCAGTTCATGCAAAAGTCGTTGAGCCCGCTATAGGGGAACGCCTTGAACCGAACTGCTTCGCTCGGCGCGGGGGACGGCGGACGCGAGCCCGTGGGCGTGGTACTATCTGATGAAGTCGGCGGGGCGAGCGTCGTGTTCCGCGTGTTGACGTCTGTCGTGTCGGCCGAGGGCGGGAGAGGAAGCGGCGCGAGAGTTGAGGCGCGCCAGAGGAAGCACTCGCCGTTCCCAAAGTACGAGTGCGCCGGGTGAGGATATTCGGATAGGTATGCGCCAAAGATCTGCACCGTGTTGTTAGAACAACGTCATGTCATGCCATTGTTTGGTTTCAAGTATACTCACCCCGCCTTCAAGATCCTTGACAACTAGGACAAAGCCCGCTCGCTTGCCCTCGTACTGCCGGCAACGCTGGTATAGGGTCGCTAGGCTCGCGCCATCCTGCTCGAGGCTGTAGATGAGGTGCCAGTCGTCGACGATGCGCAGCCGCTCGGGGATCATGGTACGGATCTCCTCAGCGACGGCGCCTGTCAGCAGCTTGGCCGAGATGGGCGTGCTCTCGCGGTAGCCGTGGAGAATCAGAGGGTCGAGGGGTGGTGGGCGCAGAGGACTAGCGGTGCGGCGCACGGGGGTGAAGACACCGTTGATGCCGTCCTTGCCGTTCTGCTGGTGCTTGGGGTCCTCATCGTAGGCGGTGTCGGCCTGGCTGGGGAAATGGGAGCCCTCGCTGGAGAAGCGACGGATGAGGCCGGTCCACATGTTGGAGATGTACGAGGCAGATGCTCGGTTCGAGTTGGAGGGTGTGTGAGCGCCAGAAGAGTCGGGGGTCTCGGGGGAGTCGTTGCGGTCTGAAGAGCTCATGATGTTTGGGGTAGAAGTAGGACAAAGGTAGGTAAGTGGGTGGGTAGGTATAGTTAATGTGTGGAGAAAGAGAACCTAAATCAAGGTTTGAAGAGTTGATCAAAACATTGAAGAAGTAGAAAAAAGGTTGGATGTCGAGGGCCGACGGGAAGAGTTGGCTGATAAACAGAATGGATCTGTTTGGATCTGAGACATTCGAGGGAACTGGCGGGCTCAAGAAGAAAGATCCAAGAGTCAACGATAGGTACTAAAGACACAGAAGGTATGGACGATAGGTGGCCGTGACGCACCTACTTTGGGGGAGCTAGTGGAGCTTGATATAGCGGGGTCAGCCCCGGCCTGGAAGGCAAGACGGGACCAACGAGAAGACGAGCAAGACCGCCTGACAGTCTATGCGTCTAAACGTACCCAAGTCTGAATGCTTCTCTTCTCTTTTTCTAGGTAGTCGGGCAGGAATTCCTGATGCCATCTACACCAAATCTTAGAGTCTCGACTATCGTGTCGCCTTGGCCACCAGCTGACGCCTCGTCCTTGTACACGCTGGCAAGGCCAAACATGCTGATGGTCATGAACATGGGAGCCTCATTACCTAACGTGCTAGCTACATCTGGCCAATGGCGCTGGTTGCCATCATCATCAATAATCCGCCCTGCATCAACGTCCATACAAGCGTGCCACAACCGTGGTCTAGACCGTTGCCCCTTCACAGCCCAGCCTGCGACACGTGCTGTACTCCCCTGAACTCATTATCAACCGTCGTGATGGAACTTCTTCTTTTGGATATAACTAAACATGACTAATAAAAGGAAAACTGTTTCAGTATGCACTTTATCGTAATCTTCTCCCTCCCTTCTCGCCTCCATCCCTCTGTCCTCCTTCCATGTTGCCACCACCAGCGCCTCAGCCGGCACACGCCAAGCCCATGCCATGCAGGATAATACCAGAGAGGTGATTGTGTGTGCGCCTGTGTTTGGGTATGTCTATCTACCATCTCCAAACCTACCGCCATGCTATTCATCCATATGTCCCAGTCACTACAGTGTCATGATTGCCACAATGTCTGCCATGATATCAAGTTTCTCCCTCCAAGGCATTCCGGATCCCAGATCCTAGATACCGAAACAAATCTTCACCATAGGTAGGTACATTTACCTCATAATCTCCTGGTAGATGAGCTGCTTCAGCTGCTCCTTGCTGAGGTTGTCCTTGTGCTTGTCAAAGTCGAAGAACTCCTCGGGGATCGGGGGCGCTGTGGGCTCGTCCTCGGGGTCATGGTAGGGCTCGAGGTATGGGTGCTTCAGAGCCTCCTCCACTGTGATGCGCTTAACCGGGTTGAATGCGAGGAGCTTCTCGAGCAGGTCGAGAGCGAGATCCGAAGTCTTGGGGAATAGCGTTCGGAAAGGCACCTTCTTCTTGAAAGGCAGAGATCGGATGTATTCTCGGGCACGGCGCGACTTGATTCCATAGTAGTCCTCCATCGTGGGCGTGCCCAGCACGTCCAGGATCAGTGTCAACTGGTGGTGGTCTGGCAAAGCGTTAGATAGCATTCCAAAGGCTTCACTTCCAACAATCACTTACAGTCCTTGCCAGGGAAGAGAGGCTTGCCGCTGAGCATCTCAGCCAGAATGCAGCCAACAGACCACACGTCAATGGCCTTGGTGTACTCCTTGAAGGTCAACATAATCTCGGGAGCGCGGTACCATCGAGTCGCGACATATTCGGTCATGAATCCCGAGTTGTCCTCTTGCGAAGCCGCAGATCGCGCAAGACCGAAATCGCACACCTTCAAGTCGCAGTTGGCGTTGAGCAGAAGGTTCGAGGGCTTGAGATCACGGTGCAGCACGTTGGCCGAGTGCATGGCCTTGAGCGCGCGGAGCGTCTGGTAGATGAAGTACTGGCAGTGGTCGTCCGACAGGTCCTGGGTGCGGATCACTCTATGCATATCCGTCTCCATGAGCTCCTGTATTGTTTTGTTAGCCGTTGCCGCCCCTTTTGCGACAAAGCGCAGGCATTCGTACCTGGATGAGGTAGACTTCGTTAAATGACTCGTAATTTCGGGGCTTCTGGATATCGAGGATGGAGATAATGTTCTCGTGGTTGAAGTATCGCAGCAGCTTCATCTCGCGCAGGGTTCTTAGACAGAACATGGAGTGATCGAAGGGAGTAATCTTCTTGATGGCCACCTTTTGGCCGGAAGGCTTGTGAATGGCGGAGCTGGTTAAGCGGTTAGCAACAGATCCAGTACCAGCAGGCGCAAGAGCCGAATAGAAACATACCAGACTACACCATATGCACCCTCGCCTACTACATCCTGGATGTCGTACTGCTCACTGACGTTGAATGAGATCTTGCGTGACCCCGAGGGGTTAGGGGGGTTCGATCGAGACATGTTTGCGTTGGATGTTGTGGAAGAAAAACTGAGGGATGACAAGTCTTTGTAGTGGACGTCGCGTTGGAATTGCGCGGTCGTCGAACGTGTCGAGATATTAAGTACTGCGAAGGCCAAAGAAAGGGACCAGCCAAGTCTCCTTTGTTCGCGCTCTGGTTAATGAGGAGGATTGAGGGGTTAGGCACTGAGATCCACCCAGTACACTCGCAAGCTTGTTGATTGATGAGAAACGACCAACGCACGAATCTGTCGGGCTGGAAGCTGTTGGTTTATATCCCGCTGGCGTAGCGAGGGGAAAGGCGGATGAAGAAGAGAAAAAGGGTCCAAGATGTTCTCGTTCGCAGTAGGGTCGCAACGGTGCTCTAGTCAAGCGAGGTAGCAAACGTGGGATTCAGCTCCGCTCGGGCCGTGCTTCTTCAAATAGGCCGCGGCGGCGCGGGGCACAAACGGGGGCGGTCGAGGACCGTAGACAGCTAGCGTCGTGGCGATGGCCCAGGTTTCAGTCGGCTCGCCGTCGCGAACGGTGAGTATAGGTAGGGGGGATCGCGACACGGGCTTTAGTTGCTACGGAGAATGGCTCCGAATCTGGTCGCCAGAGATGGTCTGTGAGCGGGCGCCCAGAAATGTCAGTGTCAAGGAACGGACAAGGTATTTCGGCAAGTTCAGTGTTGGGTAGGCAATGTAAGGTAGGTAAGCGACTAGTGATATTCCAAGGGCAGAACGAGACAAGTCGAGACGAGTCAGACTGAATCAAGACGTGACGGGGCAAGGAGTTGAAAAGGCGGAACAAGCGTGCGGCAGAAGAGGAAAAGGCCAGGACAATTAAGGTAGTAAACGGGGCTTCCCGTCATCTGATCTGTCCACTTTCCAGTGGACGTCCCGTCAGGCTGCTGACTGAACGTATCGATGCAGTGATTGATTGCCTGCCAGATGTGATGAAGCCCGCGCTGGGCGGCTAAGAATTGAGCACCACATGCTCATGCTCATGCTCACAGCGGGGTCTGTCGCAGATGGACAGCCCAGGCCGATCGTGCGGTGGCTTCGATAGAGGCGACACCTGAGGGAAAGTAAGAGGCCGCCTCTGCGCCGCTCTAGATGGCTCTGCCCTGGAGAGAGGAATGCGGACGCCAAGAGGTTGAGACAAGGAGAGCTCGGATCTCAAGACGAAACGAACCCTCTCTGGCTTGGAGAAGCTTGCTGGGGTTGTCATCTTGGCTCCTGTCTCTGGTCGCCTAGACCGGCCGCCGGATACCACTGACTGGGTGTAATGATCGTCAGGAGGGGTAATAAGAAACAGGCACGCACCTCTTTAGAGCCCCGCCGGGATGAAGCGAAGCAGTTCCAACCTGGAACGATAAAGGCAAGACAGGACAGCGCAAGGAAAAGGAATGTGGTAAAAAAAGAAGAGAGATGCTATCGTCGGTGTCAGCGTCGGATATTGCAGGGCCAGAAGCGAACAATGGTAAATGCGGCGGCCCTTTGCAAGCTTTAAGTGGATGTAGGGAGGAGGAAGGGGAAGAGAGGGGGGGATGGAATGGGTGGATGGATGGACTTTGAAGTTCCCGTACGGCAGCGGGCGGGACGGACAGCAAGACAGGTGTGGGCTGCAGGTAC
>JABEEN010001611.1:0-15819 GCA_013363205.1 Fusarium tuaranense | reverse complement strand
GGGGGGGAGGGGGGGGGGGTCACACCCCTGGCTTCCCGTGGCGTTGAGGCTGTTTTGGCGATGAGGTGTGGAGGGGTAAAAACATGGAGGGGCAGCAGCTCTCTTCACAAGCTTGACCAGGGCAAATTATCTGTGAAACCCCATGAAATTGATTCTAGCAGGAATAGCCTCTGCAATTAAGAGGCACAGACTCATGTGTGTGTGGAACAAGTAAAACGCGCAACTCTGCATATCCCATCGGCATTGGCACGAGAAAAGTCTACAAAGTCTCATGAGCCGGGACAAACGAGCGAGGTCATGGAGCGGAGCCCGGAACATGTGGAGCCTAGGTGTGGTGGTGACCTCGGACAGGTCGGGTTTCCCAACTTGAAAGAGCCGAGGCTGTTTTACCCCCCATTTTGTCCCATCTCCGTCATTGTCACCTTGGGAGATGTCAATTGTTTGCTCATGATGGATAAAAGTCCAATTAGACAATTAATATCAAGCATTGAATATGATATTAACCAAGATCAAGAACAAAAGATATGTGAATTGCTGATTTCAACTCCCAATTCCCCCTCTCATCATGTGTTCCTTCGACACAGCCTAGAACTTCACGCTAGCTACGCACATAAGTACGACGCCTTAGTCTCTTCAGAATCCCAATCGCCAACGACGTCACTTGACCACGCGTGGCCTCGCGTCAATGGCTCTTTTCCCCTCGCCTCATCTCCAGCTCTGCAGACGCCTCTCGTGGGGAAATCGCTCAACCCCCCCTTGTCATAGGTTTCCGTCGTGAAGAGCTTCCACCCCCTCTTGAGCTGTCAACAGCCCTGCCATCTTTCGATGAGCTTTGCCAAGACCAATTAGCTCTTGACTACCCCCCAGTCTCGCCTCAGATAAGCCCATCGACAAGGGCCCCAGTCCTGCAGATGCCATGCATCTTCGTTTCGGTGGCTGGACGTTTCCCCAGACAGTTCGAAAACCGCCCCTCCACACCTCGTTGCTTGCTTCTTTCTGTACGAAGAATGTGAGCACTTGTTATATGCATGGCCCTTTGGTCTTGCCTCTCTCACCAGTCAAACTGTCTTCCTACAGCTCCGACGCTGCATAGACCAGTCGGTCTCGGACCTTTTGTCCCCCCATGAACCCACGCACTTGGCTCTTGGGCCCCCTGTCTCGGGATGGTGACGGGGCATTGCTGTAGGTGTGTTGCTTTGATTTGCTTCTGCGGTAAAGGGACGGATCGTAGGCTGATGGGATTTCTGCTGTGTAATCGACGCGGAATCTAGGACACTGCTTCCGCGTTCACACCATTAGTCTCTGTCAACACAACATGGCGTCAGGTAGAAGAGCTCTTACCAATCAAGACTCTCTGAAAGAACGACGCCTCCATCTTGGTCTGCTATGCTCGTGTAACAGAGTAAAGAACCGGTCCGTCCCGGACCCGGGAATCTGACATTGACCTCGGTCGAGGAGTCATGTTTCGAATATCGGCCGACTTGGCTGCTCCGGCGAGATGCATCTTCCGCGCCACGACACCAATGCAAGTCTCTTTCGATTCGCGCTATGACACTGAAATAAAAACCTGAAGCTCGGTCAGAAGCCGTGATATGTCAGTCGACTTTGCGGGGGAGGAATGAGAAAAGAAGGAAAAAGAAAATCTCGTAAAGTCGTATAGGACTTTCGCTATCGGCGGCAAAGCTGGAAAACACCAACGCCACGTTGAGTATGTGCGTCTCACAACGTCAGAGCGTGCGTCCTCGTACTTTGTTCTAGACTCAGCTGATGGATGTCATAGAGGAACTGCCGGTCTTCAAGGTTTTCCCACCTTGTTCGTGGCTTTGATTCTCTTGGACCTCGGATGACGGATATCCTCGAAATGACAAGCCGATGCAATCCTGTGACGAGATGAGAGGTATTCTTCGATCGCCCACTTTGTTGACCTTGGTTCAATTTTCGAATTTTTTTTCAAGAGGTAAGAGGTGTTAGATTCTCGGAGGACTAGAGTTTCAACAACCCCTTTTTGCTACGTTTTCCTCCCGAGTCGAACAAACGGGACACTACAACACATGATTGTACCCGATGCGGAACAAACTGTTTGTCACTTTTATCATCCCTACGAGGGTAAGTATGAATCCCAAGATATCTCAAGCTTTTCAGATATTAACGTGCTATTTTATCAAGGCCGATAAAATCAAGTGTACCGAATCCTTTGGTTTATGACAATTGTCGGAGATTATCACCAATTGATTTCCCCAGCATTCTGAATCTTCGAGGCCGTTTCACACGAATTACGGGCGAAGCCATTTCGAGGTGTTAGATTACGAGATCTGGTGCACTCTAGATCTCAATTCAAACGCAGTTCCTCCTTGAAGTGCCGAACCTGTTGATAACCCCCAGTCTACAACAAGCGTTGTGATCTGCATGTCTGACCCCTCTCTACTCATTGTCTATGGTATTCGATACAAACAATTTCACAAAGAAGCATGGGTAAGACTAGTGTCATGACTAGTTCATTCAGACCAAACGCTTTGATCCCCGATATGAAATCACAGAACCAAGTGAGGAGATATTGTGTCGTTGCCAAGTGCCCAAGTTCCCTGCTTCAATTCTGCCCCTATTATCTCAATTCAGCTTTCAAGACAAACGGACCAATGTTCAACGATGCCAACACCAACTTGACAACGATGTTGTCTCCACCATCCACCCCTATTGAACATAACGCCTCCTCGCTCAACCCCATTATCCCTGCTGCTCAATGGCATGAATATGGACTCGTTTGGAGTTAGACAAACATCCATAGTTCTGGGAAGCATGAATTTCATATGGGAAATCAAGTGTTAGGGTAAAGAATTATAAGTTTGATTCCTGGGAAGAAGAGATGTACCCTCCTTGCTACGTTAGTCCATGGACACTGCCTTTACATGTTGGAAGATGAGAAAGACGCCACCACCTTGTCATTCCATGGTACCCAACATAGACAAGACACACCCATAGTCAATGACCTCAGTGCATGCCCTGTTACAATATTTTAGATGCCAATCGGCAGACACATAGGAGAGAGCACTGGTGGTATATTTGGCATGGCACTCCATGAGGTCAAATGACAAGAGTTCTCAGACGTAAAGACATGATCAAAGGGCATTGACATAACGCATGCAGAATAATACTCTACGATATATACCTGCCTAACAACAAGTGTTGCCATGGAGTACGACTAGTGGCTTTTGCTCAAGTCCAGGGGATGAACGATACCTAGTACGCCAAAGAATAGTTGCTTAATAGAATTACAGGACATGTCTGCCACTGTCCAGCATCCGTTGCCGCCATGGTTACCTAGTGGCCCGCATTAAACGACACGTCTGGTCAAAGATGATAGTCTTTAGGATACCCAACCTCTTAGACGCATAATTAGGGCAACGCATTATTCTACAAACGCGCAGCACACGCGTTGCCCCCCGTGACAGTAAACAATAGCGTGCCTTGATAATCAACTAGGTGGTTCCTTCCCCAGCTCCACTTCTTCCTGAACCAAACACCACCATCACCACCACCCTCCACCACAACTGGTGGTGTTTGTTCTGCTCCGTGTTCGTCTCCGTGAGTGTGATATTATTATTCTTGTTCTTCTTCTTCTGCTAACAGTGCACAAGGCCGCCGTTCGTGTCCTCGCCGAGGACCCTCCCTCCCAAGGAGGACAAAGGTTCGTTTCTTCCTGCTCCTTCACTCAAACTTCGTGCCTTCTAACACACTTGAATTACAGCAGATGTAGGTACCGCAGCTCTTTCGCTCACGGCAGTTGAACACCGAATGAGAGCAGGGCGGCGCTCCTTCTCAGCTTCGTTCATGTTCTCTCGAGTGTCTTCCCGCCCCAGAGATTACCCGCATCTCGCACTGTTTCCTCCTTGTTGTTGTCTTCTCCAGGAGGCTGAGTCTTGCCTTCTTGTTCGCCGTTGATCACTCCGATCTCGGGCTAGCAGTTTTTCCCTTCCCCTTCCCTTCCCCTGGTCATCAGAATACTGTTACGCTTGTCCTGTTTTGAAAATCTGCCCCTTCTTGTCTTTCTTCTTTGATTTTCTTTTGTCGGAAATCTTTAGCAGTTTAATCCTCATGCACATCTCACCTCCAGGGCCATCACTGAAACATCAAGTCGTTGTCGGTTGCTGACCATTCATTTTTCTAGCGATCCCAACTCTCTCGTCTCGTCCGTCGGTTGCAGCTGCCAAAGGACCAAGCTCCCGTGTGCCGTTGGCTGCCCAGCTACCGCCTTCCCTGGGAGCCTGGCGTGCTCCTTCCTCCTGCGCCGTCCACCAGACCACAGGTAATCTTTCCTCCCGCACCCACCCCAACAGACAGCGAACTCTCTCTTACAATCTTCTGCAAAACTCAGACCTTTCATCTACCTCCACCTCTCACCCGCACCCTTTCGTTCGACTACACTCACGCTGTCTTCTATCCACTGCCGTTGTCCTTTGCCGTCTCCGCCGGGAAGGCCGCTACCCACTTCGACTCCCTCCGTTGAACTTCCCGCTCAGACAGTGATTAAGCTGCCCTCGCCCCATTTCGGAAGCACGAGAAACCAAGGTTTTTTCTTCGTTGTCCTCTAAGAATTCCCCCCCTCCATAGGCTCATTTCTGCGTAAGTCATCCCCTTTCTGCACTGGTTTTCGGCCTACCTACACTGCGAGCACCCCTGGATGCATCATCCGAGAGAGATCCTGCATCTACACACGGAGAAATCTTGTTCTCTTCGCGATGTAGAAGCAGATATCTCGGGTAGAACGTTCAATCTGTCCCGATGATTTGTTCCTCTTCTTTTGACACTCGTGTTGTACCTGAGTTGAGTCTTCGGACTACAGCTTGAAGTCGGGCAGTCACTAAGAGCCTTTCACTGTTCTAGGTGACGGCTTACAAGATGGGTTGCCGATCCTACTCCGCTCGGGAGATGTTGCGTCTGCGACATGCTCCTCTGCAGGAGGAGATGTCAGATCTGCTGGCCGCCAAGGTTGAGGCGGACCCTGACTTGAGTG
Source organism: Fusarium tuaranense (assembly GCA_013363205.1). Lineage (NCBI taxonomy): Eukaryota > Fungi > Ascomycota > Sordariomycetes > Hypocreales > Nectriaceae > Fusarium > Fusarium tuaranense. The sequence goes on along the minus strand of JABEEN010001611.1, from coordinate 10,808 downwards.
AGTATCTCCCTTCTCCCTTCTCCCCTAGCTTGGACTGATTTAACCATGAATTAGGTGAAATCATTCGCACTGGAGCGCCCCGTCCCCTCTCCTTGATTGTCGAGGAAAGCTCAGCTGAATCTATCGAGGAGGAACGCCGATACCGTCGAGCCGCCGCTCAACAGCTTGACGGCACCGACTCGGAGCGCAAATTCCGCAGCCAGACTGATTCGGAGCAAGGCAGAGCACCTCTGACGGCACCATCTGACCTAGCGGCCCAAAAGGCAGAGGGTTTCCAAAAGTTCTTCAACTCAGTCGTCTCACCCACCCACGTCCGGGTTACGGCTGGAGGTCGAATCGTGCCAAACACGCGAGGACCGCATTCTCCTACGTCGAAATGGACTCGAGAGCGTAGCCCCGTTGATGGCATGCGTCAACCTCGTGTTGTCAATGGTGTTCATCCTGAGCCCATACCGTTTCCGATTATCCCTCCTGGCTGGACTCCGTTTCAGCCTCTGTTCCCTGGTCAAGCTCCCGGTCCCATCCCTGCTGGCATGGCTTTCAGGCCCGATCAGATCCCTTTCTTTCCCGCTCCGATTGGATTCGCAGGTGTTCCTTACAACCAGATCTCCCCCCCTAATCACGTTCCCCAACCCAACATGAGCGCTACGTTTGGCAAGCAGAATGAGATCCATACGCTTCATCAACCCAAGCCGATTCAACTTTCCCCCGCCGAACAATTTGACGCAAGTCGACCATTCTTCTACAACAATCAGTGGATGATTGCCTATGGAAATCATGCACAGCCTTTCGGGCTGATGCCTCCTTTTCCCATCAACACGGCACCAATTCCCATGCAGCCTCAGCAAGCTCCCACGCAGCCTCAGCCAGCATCTCACCCAAAGGGTGACGTCAATCCACAAACTGCGGGACGTGAGCAAGGTACAGGACCTGCCCGAACTACTCGACGCCGCAGACAGTGGGCGCCACCACCTGGTTTGCATTCTCACACCAGCGTTGGCTCTAGCACCAAGCTTCCCCTGTCCCCAAAGTCGCCGAGGCCGCCGGGCACTCATAAGAGCTCCATCCTCGCCAGTAACATCACAAAGAGCCATCTTAAGATTCTTCGTGCCAAGAAGAGACAGGTCGAAGATCAGCTGCAATTCAATATTCACCAGATCGACCGCAAGGAAATGGAATCGAAGCTGAAGGAGATTTGTGATGAGATTGACAGAATGACGTTTATGCATGAGAGGCAGATCCAGGGAGAGACTGGAACACTACCACTCTTTCAGACCCCGATCGACCTTCCTGCCTACTATGCCCAGAGCGATGCTGGATCTAACAGTCTAGCTGCAGCCCGACCTGGAACACGAGCCGATGATGGATCTATTCCTTCACGCAGCCCCGGTTACAAGCCTGGTGTCACGGTTACTCCTGTCGAAGACTCTGCGCTTGGTGGCCAGGCTCCACAGAGAAAGTCGTCAAGCCTTCCTGTCAATGCTGCTCTGGCACCACCTTTCCAACCCCGGGCGGAGACCAACAACTCTTCAATGACAACTGCTGCTCCTGATGAGCCAGTTCTCATGACACACCTCCCCCAGCCGCCTCGTGGCTCGGCATTCAAGTCCTTTTTCCACAGACCCGTCGACAGAAACAACTATGGTGTCCCCTACCTGATCGGCCGACTTCCTTATAATCTCGAGCCTCAAGATGCCCTAGACACTGACCGCAGATACATTCGTGAATTGAATCAACACGAGTTGCATGCCATCCACATGTATCGGCAGAGGGTTCATCCTCATGACCAAACCGGTGTTGTATTTGATGGCGTGAACTTCTACTATCCGCATCACGATCTTGAAGGAACCGCCTCGCCCCAGAGCTCTCCCGAGAACCCCCAGGACTCACAGCCTCCTGCATCCACTGGTGAGAACGAATCTTTGAACGATCCTTTCAATGCCATGGCCCAGGCTGGCACAAGCGCTATTCGGAACCGACTTGATGAAGCAACTCGCTCTGAGTCGTTGCACCGAGCCGAAGATTCCCTCCGTGGCAGCTCCACCTCTGAGCTTCCTCGTTCGGAGTCATACGTCAGTCAACCTAGCCCTCGATATCTTGAGTTCCGTCGAAGGGTCAACGAAAAGACTCGGATCTCATCAGAGAACCTTCGAACAAAGCCATCAGAGGACTCGGGCGATGAGGACGGCAACTTGCTTTTCAAGGGTCGCCGGGTAATGGAACGCAGTGTAAGGTATGTTGACATGTACTACTTACTGTTGGTCTGAATAACACTGACATGAGATTAGCACCAAGCATCCGAACGAGATCTGGTCGTCTATGCGGAGACGTGGCAAGGCGAGTGCGAATGCAGTTGCTGGCCAAGTGTCCCCCATGACAGCTCAAGGCGTGCTCCCTCACTATTCTGGCCATGCCACCGCTTCCCTGACTCCTGCTATCGCGAACACGGCATCCAACTCTCGTGGCGCCGGTGCCAAGTTGGGCGAGACGTACACCATTCCCTCGACGAACATGGCTGCAGAGAAGCGAGGAGAGAACAAGCCCCCTATGAACCCCCTTGGGCAGCAGCTACGCAGCGTCAGTCTCCATGACAAGAAGCACATCGGACTTTCTACTCGTTAGAGATTCTTCACCTCTCTTCACCTTTTCTTGATCATGGCACATTCATTGATGCTCCTGGCTGATGCCAAATGATGAGCATCAGACGTTGCGTTCATACTTACGACTTGAATGAGTTACCGTCCCAGTTCTGTCACATGTTTTTTTATTTCACAAGCATTATTTCTTTTGTTCGCGAGCCAGAACCAGTCTGGTCTTGTGGCACGCGAAGCATCGTTTACAGCATCAGCTCGAGGCAAGAGAGCAGGCGTTCAGGCAGCATCAGTGTTAGAATACCCAATATGTTAGGATTTTCAACGGTCATGGGCAGACATCAGAAGGATTACCTCGATGCAAGCATCCAAGATATGGGTCACGGCCAACCGAGGGCAAGAAGGCCGATTGCGAGACACAGTATCATGTTAGAGACTATTGACGGACTTGTTGTATGATTAGAGACACTCTTGTTCCCACATTAACTTTGTTGATATCAAATGGGTTTAACGAGAATTTAACAGCCTCCCTTTCATAGTGCTGGTGAACGGTGAATGCTTTGTATGAAACCATCAGCAACATATCTGATCAAGTCAACGTAGACGGAGGAGACGGCCAAATGAGATGACAAGTGCAGATGTGTATTGATTCAGGGCACTAATGTTGGATGGCTACGGTATGTACCTCACCTTCAAATTTCCAGCTTCATTTGTTGAATCGGCGAAAATCTTCAAGCGAGAGCAGGCCCTTCATGATAGTAATTGGGCTCTACTGGGTTTGCTCTTCGCTAGTCGTATACCTCGAAAACCATGGGCTTGGTGGTTGACGCGGAGATATCCTAGCGGTTGGGATTCTACGACTTACCTTTGACAGGTGCACCAAGTGCAGAAAAATTGCAGTCTACGAGGGACAACACCAGAGGTGTATCCAAGATCCGTAAAGGTTAGCATCCTACGGGCGAGACGGCGAGTGGCAGCCATGACAGCAGCCGCCTCCACCGTCCGCCATGCATCACGAGGGTCCTCGCCATGTGTGCGTGGGGGGAGAGCAGGTCAAGACTTCGGGATAAACCTCCCATGGAGCATTTCACCAAGTTGAGTGAAATGGCCATTGAGAACCCTAGAATTCTCAATTCATCTACCCTGCTGTAGACCTGAGCCGCGTCGTCAGAAAGCACGGTGGTATCGCAAAAAACGCCGGAGTATATGCCCATTTCCTCATCAACTTTTGCCCTTTGAGATGTCCCTCACACTTGGGGGGATGTCGTGTGTGTGTGAGGGTTGGTGAAACAAAGAAAAAATTCGTCCTCGCCAAGGGGAGGGAGGTTTGATCGTCGTCTTGGTTTTTGTGTTTTTTGGTTTGGCTCAAGAGTTCACCGCTTAAGCAGTGACCTTGGCGTTGGCAGCGAGGTCACGGCCAGCCTTGGAGCGGGCCAGGATGTCCTCACGGTCCTTGTCAAGCTTGAGCTTGGTGATGACCACGTTGGAAGGGTGGATGCCCAGAGGGACGGACTGGCCGTTGGCCTTGTCGCGGGTGACGCGCTCGACGTGGACGACGTACTTGAGGCGGTAGACGGAGGTGATCTTGCCCTCGCGGCCCTTGTTGGAGCCACGGACGATGGTGACCTCGTCGTCCTTGCGGATGGGGATGCTGCGGACCTTTGGAAGTTGTCAGAATTGGGAAGAAAATTTTTCAGTGCTTCGGAGAAAACTCACGTTGTACTTCTCACGGAGCTCCTTGGAGAGGGGAGCGCTCATGATGACACGGCGCTGGTCAGAGGGAGCCTTGAAGTGAGCGGCACGGCTCTTGCGTCGGGAAGACGCGATCTCTGTGAAGAGAGGTGTCAGTAACGAGAACGTAAAAGCATTGAAGAGGTTTGGCAAGACTCACGAGGGTTAACCTTGACCATTTTGACGGTGTTGGGCGAGGACGACGGCTGGAATGTTAGTCGATGGGCGTTGGGCGAGGTTGAGCGGATTGGAGAGGAAAGGGAAAAAAAAAAGTTGAGAAAAGGTTGTGGGTGGAATTCAGATGGTGTGGAAATTGCGTGCACGTGACTTCAATACTGGGCCCTACATGACAGGGGGATACGAGGTTGGGCTTGTTCCCCTGGCTGAGTAAGCTGAATTTATCCCAGCGAGAGCGCCCCCTCCAAAGCTCCGTGCGATATCGGCTAAAAAAACTGTTCATGATCACTGTATGAACATGCATAACAGAGGTGGAAAGGGTTGATTGAGTCTGGCACTGTTGGAATTAGGACGATAATTGCCCCTGTAGAGATGCCCAGGTTCAGAATTGACTCTGAATATGTATGACTATCCAATTGCTAGAATGAAGAGCAGGCTTCAAGCTACATCTGTTACAGATAGTTCAAGAATCCAAAGACAAAGACCAGGAACTCGCTTGACATGCAAGTAAAGTATTTTTTCTCTAACCAACGGGCGTCTAGCGCTTTATACATGTTATAAATAAGAGTAGGGCGTATTGTACATTTTTACATTGTTTCGTCTATCCCAACTATGCAGCCATTGGTCTCTGGAACCGTCCGTTGTTGTCGTATCTTGCTTCTGCGAGAGTAGTCAGTGATGGGCTCATTTTACCCTTTCGTAGATAACTTACTGAAGAATGTGTAACTCAGCGTCACCGTCTCCACGCCCTTCATGTTCAAGTCATTCAACAAGTCAGGATCCAGATAGAAAAAGACAGGCATATCAACCGTCTCTCCCGCATTAAGACGCTGCTCCTCAAAGCAAAAGCACTGAATCTTGCTAAAGTAGGGAGCACACTGCGCCGGAGTAACGCTGTACGTGGCGACGCCGATAATGTCCTGGTCGCTCTTGTTGGTAGCAGTGTAAAAGGCCAGGGCCGTCTCGCCGGGGAGGACGCGGACCTCGCGCTGCTGAGGTACAAACTTCCAGGGGAGAACGTCGGAGACGGAGGCGTTGAAGGTCACCTTGATGCGCTTGGCGTCTTTGACGGGGACTAGGCGGCTCGCTATGTCGGCATCGTCGGATCCGGGGCCGCCGTGGGCTCGTACGGGTTGGCCACCCCAGCCGGTGGTCTGGCAGATCTGTGGATGTGTTAGTATTGGAATCTTTGGGGTCGAGGGAGAGGGGGCTTACCATCTTGTAGAGGGGTACGGAGCCATAGGTGAGGGCGACGAAACCGAGGATGGTGCTGATAGTGTAGTACCTGATTCTCGTCAACAATGAGCACATACAGCTCCTCCACAGGATCCCTTACGCCACCGTCCGATTCTTCATACTATAATGAGCCCGAATCTCATCCATAGTCGGAGTATAAACACGCTTCGTCGGGTCCCTCTTCGGCGGCAAAGTCGACGCCTTACGACGGAAACTCAACGGATTCCTGGGACGAGCATTCTGGCAGAAGAAGCAAGAAGACGAGGCGACGCGCGCCGAGCTTCGTGCGAGTCGCGGGGCGGCATTCATGGTTTCCAATTGAGGGTGTCCCAGAATCTGATGGTGGTTTAGAGCCGATTTGGGTCGGATGATCTTTGGCGATTTCTGGGTGACGTCGGGAGTCGGCGTTTGGATCGCCGACTGGGCTGGTGGGGACGTACCCCCGGAGCTCAGGAACTTTTCAACTCTTGATCAGTTATGAATGGGTATCTATTGAGAGTATTGATGCGATAGTTTATATTGCTTTTAATGTAGAAGTGCAATTGAGGTCGTTTTGAGTGGTTTAATACGTTTGAACTCGTGTACATCTCGGAAACTCGACTCTTGGACAAAACTCAATTGTTCTAAATCCAAGCTATGTTATTGGAGCGCATTCTTGACCAGTAGAACCTCAAAATATCAGGGTTCCTTTCCAACCTCCCTAGCTACTCAAACTCAACTTCAGGGTACGTGTTGCAAACTATCCATGATATTAACAATTCAACATCCTCTGCAAAAGAGCATCCATGGACACCAACGTCCTCAAGGTGGCACAATGGAAACAGTTCTCCCGCCACCACAAAAAGCGTCGTCCAATCCAGTATAGATAGAAAACCTTAATTCAGACCTTATTATACTGTAACAACCGGCGATACAACATGTGATTCCATCCGTAAGACAACATTCTGGCTACACGATGGAGCAAGAAACGGCAGCAAGAGGTCATGATGCCTCATTGGAACTGGAGAGGTTTCACACACCACAATCGTATCGAGAACAGCGACCACAAGGCCTAAATCCAGAGGTAGAACAAGAGTCTCGCCAACAATCGAGATCGCCCAAGCCAGAAACATCCGAGGGACACCAACAAACATCGTCTCGCTACACAGACAAACGCTTCCATCACCAGAAAAAGCTACGAAAGGCACTCACCGCAAACCTGATAAGATGGCTCATCTCTGCCGTCTTCGTCATCGCAATCTATGTCGTTCTCTGGCACTACTCTAACAAAGATGTCATGTCAAGCGAGACTAAGCGCGAGTTCAATGCCCTCATCATTGGACTTTCTCTTGGTCTTGGTCTGAGTATCACGTTTTCCCTCGAGGCTATGGCAAAGGAGATTCGGTGGTGGATTTTAAGCCTTCGTGAATGGCCGGATCGAGAGGTTTGTTAGGCTCTTCATTCATGTGTTCATTGACGATGATCTAACGCAAGTACAGGCCGAGTTGATCCTCAAGGCCAAGGATCTTAATCGTATTGTCCAGCTCACTTGGGTTTCTCGTTCTTGGTGGATTCGTTTCTATGCCATATCCTTCATCCTATTGAACATAGCAAGTTGTCCCAGCCACCGGTTGTAGCTGTAGTACTAACGATTCTCATCAGATATCCCAAATCGCTTTGGCAACTCTAGGCCTGACATATTCCACCAACCCAGCAGATTCATTTGCCATTCTGAAACCAGGAAATGTCACAATACCAGACATGTCAGACCTTGACACGGAGAGAGTTCTCGCGTCCAGCTCACAGGGACTAAGTGCTCTTCGTTATACAGCAAACAGGTATGAATCTCAATACTCCCTCCTCCACAAATAGTAACATTAGTTCAGCTACGGCTCTATAGCCCTCGCATGGGTTTGGGGTACCATGGAGGATATCCCCTACCCAGGCACACTCTGGGACAACAACGACCCCCTAATCTACTGCGGTGGCTCATCTTGCAAGTACATCTTCCAAGAATCCACACGAACTCGAAAGAAATACGACCTAGTCGTGAGCACAAATCGCAGCGTCGAAGTCAAGGGGCGCTGTCGTAGCTGGAAAGTCACAAGAGGCGCCAGGGGAAACGAGTCAACCATCACCATCGCCGACGACGATAGCTCTAGGGTCGAGCTCATGGCGATAAACGGCATTGACCAGACAACCTTTATGTTTGACGCTGCCGCTACGCAAGGTTCAACCTGGAGCGAAGTCACAGCCTTCGAGGCATCGACTTCCAACTCGTGGTACTACCGCTGTAATATTAGCTTCGGCCCCGTGATCAACGCAGCTCGCAAGGAGCATCAGATGGGCATCAACATCACGGCCCTCGCCTCATCAGCCATCGCCCTACAAGGCTACGGAGCTTCTTCTCTAGGTTCGAGCAACAGCAGCCAGCAGTTCCAGAGCTACCCAGCCGAGTCGACATATGGCAACCCCCAGAACGGCAGTACAGACGGTATGGGCAAGCTAGTGGCAGCCTTTGCAGCGGGAACCGTCGCGGTTGCGGCGCAGGCAAACAACCAAGTCGTGGTGCCGGGGCTTCGGCCGCAGACGGGCGTCATCTTAGAAGTTCCCAAGTGGAGGAATGTACATCTGATACTGGGGTTGACGCTCGGCATCCAGCTTGTATTGGGTGTAGGGATTGCGATTCTTTCCAACTGATACGCTGATTATCCTACAAGCCAAGCTGCTGAGCTGTTAGGTCTTGCTGATTGGCAAGTTTAAGAGTTGGAAACATAGCAAATGTATTAATGCTGTCTGTCTGCTTGTATGTCTTTCCAATCTCAACGCTTGCATGCTATATAGCCAAACCACTGACATGTTTTCCCAATATAAACAAACCATAAAACACAAATGAAACTCCATGTCCCTGGAAATGATTCGACTTTTCGCCTTCATTGGTACTTTCCGTTGGCAATCTTTCCATTGTTGCCATTCACGGATCGCCGGCTTTGTCGGGTTCCCGTACCAAACAACCTCTCGATGACTTGGATCACGAATACCTGGAGAACTAGGATGAACAGGCGCAGAAGATGATCCACTAGACCCAGTCGCGGCCTCTTTCCCCTGCTGTAGGTGGAATCCGTAAACTGGAAAGGCAGTTTTGCCCCAAGATGTTCTTGGGCAACATGTAGTCCGCTGCTGAAACCATCCTCATGGAAGCCATATTTGGTCCACGCCCCAGCATAACTAATGCCACGGGTGTTTTGAATATGCGTCAAGAGCTTTTGTGCTCGGATTGAAGAAGGCGTGTAGAGCGGGTGCGAGTAGTAGTACCGTCCTTGGGTCAGTTCCGGCTTGGGCTTGTGGAGGGGGTTCAGAGTGACCAGGACGTCGCCGAATGTGTTGCGAGGGATGTGCTGCAGGATGTTCATGTTATAGGTCAGCGAGACCTGGTCGATATTCGCCTTTCGTGATGATGGTGATGATAGGGTGAGGTAGTTCCAACTGGTCCACGCCTTTTGTCTCACCGGCATCATGGCCAGGTCAGAATGAAGAACTGCCTCGTTCTGCGACGTCTTGAAACATGACATGATAGACCTCTCTTGCTCAGTCGCTGATGGCCTGATGATGTCGTAGGCTTCATCACCGTGTGTCGCAAGAATTACATGATCGTAGACGGCTGAGGATCCGTTTTCTAGGTGAACTCTGACTTTGCCGTCGCTCTCGGTGGAAACATGCCTGACTGGTGTCTTGAGGAACAAGTGATTCGGGGGAAAGCCCTTCATGACAGCGTCGATGTAAGAGTTAGATCCGTTCCTCAATGTAAGCCACTGCGGCCGAGCAGCCACTGTTGACAACAGGTGATGATTCCAACTGAGACGAGTTAGAATGACCCCAAGCCTCGCGTGAAACAAACTTACAGAAACCGGACCAAAGTCACCGCCGGAAACTCTAGTGAACATTTATCTGGGCTTGTGCTCCACACCGCCGCGGTCATGGGGATAAGGTAGTCGTCTCTAAACGCGTCCGAGTAACCTTCACGATCCAGGTACTCTCCGATCGTCTCATCCTGGGAGACGTGATTCATCATATTTCTCCCAAAATCCCCGTTGGACATCTCTTCTTCGTCGTTTATCAACAGGTCCAGCGCAAATTGGTTGAAGCGGATAATGTCAAAGATCATCCTCCACATCCTAGGTGAGAGAATGTTTCGTCTTTGACAGAATAGCGAAGTCAAGCTGGAGCCAGCCCACTCAAAAGCACCGCGATCTCGAGAAACACTAAAGGTCATCTCGGTAGGATCGGTCTTGACACCGATTTTATCCAAAAACCTGATAAAGTTGGCTGCGAGCGGTGAGAAGATGCATGGCCGTTGAACTTGGTGAACTCACGATATGTGGCCGTATTCAAGACGATAAAGCCAGTATCAACCATTGTTGTATACTTTCCCTTCTTGTACATGACCGTGTTTGTATGGCCGCCGAGCCTATCGGCGCCTTCATACATGTAGACATCATGATAGGTCTTGTTCAATGCCCAGAGAGCGCCGATTCCTGCACAGCCGCTGCCAACAATGGCCACCTTTTTCCTGACAAAGATATCAGCCGACCCGTTCATGAGTGCTGCTTGATGTCGACAAGGATACAATCAGGTCGATATTTGGGTTGTTGGGAATAACCAGGGTGCAATGAAAAATGGGAGCCAGGGTCGGTAGAAAGCATCTTGAGATGGAAGTGAAAGTAAAAGACATGTGACAGCGGAGAGTTAAGTTCTTCAGTGTCGTGGCCATCCAAATATGATTGGATGCTTGACCGACAAGGACAAGGACGCAGAATGTGTCGCAGCTGATTTGATGACGAGCGCATCAAGGAGATGGGGGGGTTGGGCATTTGGGTGGGACAAATGGAACGGATCGGGAGGGACAAGTCAGAGACAAGTCACAGACAATGACGGAGACTTACATGTGCCGCGACTCAGGCATTGTGACTGCGAGTGACTGTGGCTAGCTGAACTTAGCAGCCAGGCTGAAGATGATGTCCTCTTCTGGTGAATCTTGGGAGGGAGAGAGTCTGATCTACGGGAGCTTGCGACGGGAGGATTGAAGATGAATGG
>JABEEN010001609.1:0-34765 GCA_013363205.1 Fusarium tuaranense | reverse complement strand
CTCATTCTCCCTACTACCGAAAGGCTGTGCCACCCCAGGAGGTTCGCAATACTCCCGGCCATTGTCTCTCCCTTATGGTAACTAACACGCCAACAGGTCTCACCACCTCTCCAGCCAGCCCCTCCACTCAAGCACGAATCCATTCTGCTCGAAGATGGAAAGACGCTTTTCGAGAAGGACATAGCGGTCCCGATGCGCGACGGCGCCTTGCTCTACGCCGACGTATACCGTCCTGATCCCAGCATCAAAGCCAAGACCCCCACGTTGGTGCTGTTTGCGCCATTCGGAAAGCACGGAGCCGTTCCAAGAGAGAGGTTTCAGAACATGGGAGTCGATTTCGAAAAGCTCAGTAAGCATACTCATTGGGAACTGCCTGATCCTCTGCCCTGGTGCGGAGAATGGGGATATTCCTTCTTGGTGGTAGACCCAAGAGGCACCTGGTGGTCTGAAGGCGACGCCTCGAATCACATCTCGCCGGAGGAAGGTAGGGATGGATATGACATAGTTGAGTGGGCATCTAAGCAGGAATGGTAAGTCCCGAGCATGCCGTGGTTGATCACCAAGTTGACGATAATCAAGGTCCACTGGCGACATTGGCTGGGGCGGCGGAGTATCTTACTACGCAATGTCAGCATACCAAACCGCCGTGCTGAAACCACCGCACTTGAAAGCCATCATGATCTGGGAAGGCATCTCAGACATATACCGCGAAGTCAACGCACCAGGCGGGATCCCTAATATCCCCTTTCAGCATTTCTGGATGAACATGACTGGGAATGGCCTCGGCTTGACCGAGGATCATGCCGTGAATAGTCTTGAACACCCATTATTTGACGAGTATTGGCAGTCCAAGGTGGTGGACTGGAGTTTGATCGATGTCCCGGTGTTGGCTGTTACGGGATGGTCGTCGCTTGGTCTTCATCTTCGGGGGACTATTGAGGCTTGGAAGCAGATGTCTTCAACCAACAAATACCTCATCATTCATGTAAGTCTGCGTTTCTTATACAGGTTTTCAGAAGCTTACGAGTAATACTTTGCAGGGCGGCCGAGAATGGTCCGAGTTCTACAAAAATGAAAACATTAAGAGGCAACACCTGTTTTGGGATCGTTACCTACAACACGTTCCAAATGATGTGGATTCTTGGCCCAGAGTTGAGATAGCCGTCAGGACCTCAGCTACAGAGAACTTACGGCGCCTTGACTCTGATTTCCCCCCTAAAGCAGAGCTCACCAAGTATCGACTTTCCGCCGATGGCAAGCTCGCCCTCAACGACGGTAGTACCAGCAGCGGTCCATCACAAAGCATCTCGTTCATAGCACACAAGTCCGATTACGCGGCCGTGTTTGATCTCAAGATTAACCGGCGTATCGAAATTACGGGGTATTCTTCAGTCAAGCTGTTCATCCAAGCGCTCGGTTTTCCCGACGTGGACTTGTTTGTCGCCTTGCAAAGAATTGACAAAGATGGCCAGGTTATCAAATTCTACAACTCTACACAAAAGTTGGAAGCTGACGCAACGTTTGGTTGGTTACGCGCCTCTCACCGAGAACTTGACACGACCAAGAGCATTCCCGAGAGACCGGTTCACCTTCACCAGAGACGTCTTTGGTTGCGACCACAGGACGTTGTTGAAGTCAATGTAGAGCTTTGGCCTAGCAGTACCGTGTGGGAAGCTGGAGAGACGCTTCGTCTTGCTGTCAAAGGGACGACCTTTACTGATCCTGAGAATATGACGCAGTTCAAGGGGCCGAGTCACAGTTTTGGTGAGGTTAAGATTTGGATGGGTGGAGAGTATGAGAGCGAGTTACTTGTTCCAGTGGTAACATCTTTGGGAGAATTACGGGATGGCTGAAGCGGAGGAGGGGAAAAGGTTCGTCGGAAGAAAGCAATATGATCATTATATGAAGCTATATACAATACACTCGTTACTTAGTACACTGTGTTAGCATTGGGATATGATGCTATGATGTGTTGGAAATGTGTTCTTTATTATAGTTGAAGCTGGGATAACCGACACAGCAGATCGAGGAATTCGTTCGCAATCGACAGAACCATGTCTTGCTGTGCACTGGATATCTCAGACACCAATATTCCCTCATAGGGGACAACCCGACTGTCTCGGTACGCGCCGCAAAGATGCCGTTGGTCATCATGATTCCATCGGCTGATAGAAGCCAAGGTGGCCGAGATAATTGCCTTTGTGAAAGAGGATAGATTCTATGGCTTGATAGAGGAACGATAATAACAACAATAACAGCAACAAGAATAACAACAATAGTGATAAAAATAACAAAGGTGGAGCTTCGCCCAAGGTCTCTGTATCTAAAGGGGAAGGGGTTGGAAACGCTTTCGTAACAACCGAGCGTTAAAGAATGTAAATCTTCGCCGTAGCTTCCCTTGTAGATAGAATAAGGAGGCGGAGGATAACTAGGAGGACCCGTAGGAGATTCGAGTAAGAACACGGCCCTCCCTTTTCCCTTATCAAGTCTTAGTTACGTACGTAGTATGCAGTTGGTTTCGGGAGCAACTCCAGTAAAGTTATAAAGTCCCCCAAATCCCCCATGTTCTTCATATGACCCGCTAAGAACTCTCACAGCAGGAAGCGAAAACCACGCGGGTGAGTCAACAAAGAATCATCCCCATTGCTCTCTTGTTCCTGTTTCTCAATCTTCCTGTTCTCGCGAGCCAGCAGGAAATGAAGACCAGTGGCAGCGCAAATTGCCATGAAGAGCATACCAGCGCTGACGCCTAGAGCGACGGCATATCGCGGCGCAGCATTGGAGGGATAAAGGTACGAGGAGTATAACCCAGCAATCCCGGAGAAGGCGTTATTGAAGGCGATGGCTGCGGCACGCTTGCCGGGTGGTCCGTAGATGGTATTGGCAGTCCACACAAAGGCCATGTTGAAACCCGAGTAGATCCCCGGGATCATGATCATGGCGCCGAAATAGCGAGCACCAAAGTTGGTCGTAGAGGCGACAATGATGAAACCCGCCAGTGAGAACGACAAGGGCACCGTGAAATGCCAGTAGCGATCCTGAGTACGGTCGGCGTTCCAGCAGATGATGAACATGGTAAAGCAGGAGAGAAGAAACGGCGGACTGGTTAGGAGCAGGGTCTCGACTCGACCTTTGCCGAGGGTTGAGAGGACCGAGGGAAAGAAGTTGTTGACTGCGAGACTAGCGCCGGTGCCGTATATCATGACGACAAAGAACCAGTTCTTCCAGTCCTTCATGGCCATGGTAAAGGCCCTCCAGGTGATTTGATCTTCCGACGAAGTCCACTCAGAGTGGGAGACTTCAGCATGTAGCCTATAGATAGCCATCTCTTTCTCCTCAGGAGAGAGCCAACGCGTCGTCCGTGGGAAGTTTGGAAGTACAAAGTACGCGGAAATGGCAATAGCGACTGTCACGGCTCCCTCGAGGATGAAAAGCCACCTCCAGGCACGGAGACCTCTCAGGCTATAGCACCAGTCGGTAAGCAAAATGAGTGAGGCAGCTAGACTGTATCTGGGAGAACGTACCCATCCATACCATATACAACACCTCCGGCAATTAAGCCAGAGAAAGCACCTGAGATCTGAGAGCCGGTGTAGAACAGAGCCATTCTCTTACTTAGTTCCTCCCGCTTGTACCATGTGCTGAGCGTGAACATGGCGCCAGGCTAAAGGAAGTATGCTTTAGCAATAGACCTAGTTGCTTGTTATTCAGACCGACTTACGTAGAATGCCGCCTCGACGAAACCGAGGAAAAATCGTGCGCAGAGCAGGCCAGCAAAATTGTGAGTGGCACCAGCAGAAGCAGAGATAGCACCCTGTTATGAATAGACTGTCAGTTGGGGATTCTCGTGAGTGGATCGAGAGGCTAACGAACCCAGACGGCCATGCAGGCTGAGATATAGAGAGCAGGTTTTCCGATCTTGTTGAGCCAGATGTTTGAAGGAACTTGCATTAGAATATATCTATTGAAATAGGATTAATTGATGTGTTGGCTCGAATGCCGATCGCTTTCGCGAGCTTACCCAGCGTTAAGAATGGCCACACAGGTCTGGAACAACACGCGTTAGCTATATCTTTCTCTTTCTTCTTGGATCATTGCTAGATGGAATCCTTACGAGGTACTCGCTGTCGGTTAGGTTTATATCTTCCACGAGGCCTCCAAGCTTTGCCTGGGCGATAGTGTTTCTGTGCGTTGTGGGTTAGCTGCTGGCACTTGATCGCCTCGTAGACGTTCAATCGTGAAGGAAGAAGTACCGATCGAGATAATTCATGATGTATATGAGGACTAGCATCGGAAGCAGGCGGAGGTCAATCTTCAAACGGAGCTTCTTCTCTAGAGCTGCTCGCTCTTCCAGCGTCATGGTCGCGATGCGAGGAAACTCGACGGCATCAATTGCTACCTGTTCATCGTGACTGGACGAAATCACCAGATCCATCGGGGGAGGTTTGTTGTCCATGGTTTCGAGAGACATGGTTGTAAGAGGTACTTGCAATGGCTGGTAGCTGTACTGGTTGCAGAAAGCAGGACAGACTCGACGGCCGCACTGATTTGATGGGGAGGTCGTACGAGGGCCGCACCAGGTCTTATAGATCTCCTAATCCTGCTGGTTAAACAAACATTCTTCGGGTGTTACTGAAGGACACTGAACTCAAAGCAACACCAGATACCGATGGACGCAGTAAAGCTCCCCCGGCCGAGTACCCCAGATTGTCACGATCGCTACTAGCCTTGGATGAAAACCTTGCCCGTCCGAGTCAAGATTTCCTTGAGTTCGTGGTGGCTGGATTGGCATCGGCCGCTACGGCACATAGCCCTGAACTCTCCTTATCGGCGTCGGGTGAGGATTGGGTCTGTCGGCCGCTACGGCATTACCCTTGTCTGCACCGTAGTGGCCGCGTTTGTTGGTCCGACCCAGTCTTCGGTTCGGCGGAAGTGGCGGTGTTGTTTGCTTGAAGGATTCGAATTGATCGATAGTTGATAAGTTGGTACTGGATCGAACGCCAGGACATTGAGAGAGGAAACGGGTAGATAGGTAGGCCACTAAGCCCTTCGACCTGCCATGACGGTGCCCGTTCATAGGTATCGACCCCATGGTCCACTCGTGGCATCAACTAACGGCCCTGCAGAAAGTGGTGGGGACCTTATCTTTGCTCCTTCCAGTTACGTCCATGGGCTTTGCGGGGTAGGTGCAGCGTGCTCTCCAGCGTCAGGTCGATCGTGGGGCGGGGTGCTCCAATTTACAGCACTCCTTTGCCGACCCAGCGGCAGAATGTCGCTATTCAACAGACCCTACAGCAGTGACAATCTAACATGGAACTCATGGTTGGACACAGGAGATGTTCGAGATCCAGTCAAAAATAAGATTATTTATACCCTTCAGGGTCAACATGGTGATATTGAGGCTGGTCATTCTTGTGTTGGTTGAGCGAACTTAACCTCGGCTCGTCCTCCAAACTATCCTTGGGTGATTAATGTAATTGTGTTGGAGATGACAAGTGTGAGGCGACCAAGGTAGTGGCATGGAAGGTGTAGAAGAAGGAGGAACATTCTATAAGAGATCGTGACTGTACATAAACAGTGGCTCCTCCCCTACTGCACTTTTAGGATGAATCAAGCAATTAATTAGCAGCTTCTGAGTCCAACAAATTGAAGCGCCATAATTTACGGCGCCTTATCTGTGCGCTAGTTAGCACCCAATCCAACACTAGTTGTGTTTTTATTTATAGTGATATCCAGGTCTCCAGCGACGCGTCAGGTTCATCTTGAACCATCCCACACGCAATGCCCAAATTCGCCGGTCGAAGCAACTCAGCATGCAATTACTGCCACCGCCAAAAGGTCAAGTGCAGCGGAGGTGCGCCCATGTTCCCCCACCGTCTAATTAACCTGGGAAGCTTAATCCCTCGCTAGAACAGCCTTGCCAGCGATGTCGCCAACGCCAGAGACACTGCATCTACCGCCCGCGTGGTGATCGCACGGTCGCCGTGTCTGAGAAGCATTTGGAACACCTCAACACCACTCTCAATGACCTCACCAATGCCATCAGAGTCACTGGCAACTCTACACTCAAACCCACATCCAGGTCTGTCACGCCGAGGGCCACCCGAGTGGAACAGGCACCTCCAGCGTCAGCCCCAGCGACCCAGGCTCAGGCTCAGGCTCAGGCTCAGGCAGAATCCGAGAGCGAAGACGCCGTGGCTCCGCTCGTGGAAGACTCAACGGCCGAGTCATTCATCCGCAAGCTCAAGGAAGTTCTGTGCAACGTCGGCAGGGGATCAGACAACGCCTTGGCGACCTCGGCAACGGTTTTCCCCGCTACCTCTTCTCCATATTCGAGCAGCTGTGGTGAAGGCTCAGCTGCTTCACAACGTCGACATGCTAATATGAGATTCGATACCACCCGTAGGTTCCTCTCTCTCGAGCAACAACACAGCCACTGACACAATGGCCCAGATTCAAAACTCTCGTTCAAATTACCCCCTTATCAATATGCCGTGCAACTCATCTCTCAGGCCGAGCAAAGCTTTGGTGATTACCATACATTCCTTCGCAGATCATTCTGGAGGCGACTTCACGCGACATACAAGAACCTGTCATCGCAAGCCAAGGATCGCAACTGGCTCTGCAGGCTTTCCTTTGTCCTAGCATTGGCTGAGGCCAATAACCACAACAACCAATCTCTCACCATCACCTTGGATGAAAGTGGTGGGATACCTTCATGGGAAGGCAAGAAAGACAACTTGGACGACATTTTCCACACACTGCCGCCTGGTACTGAGTACTTTGAACAAGGGTTGCTCATGCTGAAAATATCGTATGAAGACCCTACTGTTGAAGATGTCGAGGCATTGAACTTGGCGGTAAGGAGACCTTGCCTTTCCTATCTCGCCAAGCAAAGATTCCACGCGCAGCTGACTCTCTCCATGTCCAGTCTCATTGTAGCTTCATTCTAAATCGTCGCAAAGCCGCGTACGCGTATGCGGGCCAAAGCGTTCGACTTGCTCACAGTCTTGGCCTTGATCAACCAGCTCCGGCTTCTCTCTCCAACCTTGAGCGAGAGCACAGAAAGCGGGTATGGTGGACCGCCTTTTGCGTCGACCATGCCACCAGCACCGAACTATGCCTCCATCCGGCATCCGTTGGAATGGTTGACTCGCTCGGTTACCCAGACTCTAGTGGCCTCTCCGCGGAAGATCTCGAGGAGTTCTTTGACCCAGACTTGCTGACGGCGCAAATCAAGCTTCTGCAAATCAAGGGCCATGTCATTACTGTGGTCAGCCAGTTGAAGAGCAGACATGTCTATCAGCGACATGACCTACTCCATCAGTGTTTGGAACGCCTGGAACAATGCCGAACCAACATGCCGGCTAATCTAGCCCCTCTACTCGAGTTCGACTTTCAGACCCTCCCTAATGCTATACCCGATAACCGAGTCCCTTTCTCGCTGTCTCTACGCTATCACCAGGTATGGGAACATTTACCGCGTTAAATTATCCCGGGTATGTCGAAACCTGCTAACTCAGCGTCGTACACAGTGCTACGTCTTGCTTCTGCGGCCTCTGCTGCTGCATCAATTGGCCTCCATGGTTCGTGGCGACATGTCCATATCTTTCAAGGAAGAGGTCCGCAATACAAACAACATCTGCCTCCAAGCTGCCAGGACCAACGCGAAAACCATGCTGCACCTTGCTGCATCGGAGATGTTGGTGGAGTACGGATATTGGGACTCTGTCCATTTATTTTCATGTCTGACCGTCATGTGTCTAGCTAAGATCATGGCTGGGAGGCTTCCGGGGCCGTTCGTGTGGCAAGGGACTGAATGGGACGACGATGTTGCCCTCTATGACCAAGCACGCAAGGTGCTGGTCGACATGGTTCAATGCGGGAACATCTCATCAAGATATCACCTGGAGATGCTTACTGAAATCGAATCGATCGGAGATACCATGCTCCAGCCCCGTCAAAATGGTGGCAGTAGCTTGGATGGGGCTTTGATATCGCTACCAGCAGCACAAGCCGGAAGTAACGGGGATACAAACGATGGCTCGTTCCGGGTGGGTGACATTCGATTAGGGAGGGAGCTTGGCTTTGACGACTGGGCAGAGTTGCTGGAGCAGCCGGCCATTGATTTCACATCCTTTGATATTTACTCAACATCACTTGGTTGACTGGCTTGTTCTCTTGCTTGTCGTTGTTGTTGAGGGGCGCAATAATAGGCTCTATTATTTAGAATGTACTGTTATATATAGTAAGAGCATAATATGCATCTTTCTACAGGTTGGCGCGAAGGGCACGAGACGGCGGCGACAACTTTTGGTTTCTGTCCTTCCAACCGCTCAGATCTCCCAGGTCATCGTGGTCCTGAGGATGGGGATACAGCATCTCGTTCTCTGGGTCCTTTCCGTTCTTCCAGCTCCAGGCCTTGGCCAGGTGCTCAGGCAGCTTGCCCTCCACCATATCCACGACGTACCTGCCAATGACTGGCATCATCTTGAATCCATGCGTCGCGCCGCAGGTCGCGATGTAGAGATTCTTCGAAGCGGGGTACGGGCAGATACGGTAATGGTAGTCCTTGGTGGCAGAGTCCCTGGTGCAGATTCCGGTAAGAAGAGTGGCACACAATAAGGCTGTAAACACACTAAACAGACAACGTCTAACTTACCAACACATGCGAGTGGTGAAGAACTCTCTCTCAGCCAGTTCAGGGAGGACTTCACGAAGAAAGTCCCGAACCTGCTTCTCCATCTCCACGGATATGCCATCATGGGGATGACCATTGAAACCGTGTGTTACTGATGCCCCTTTGACTGAAGAGTATGCGTAGTTGGTGATACCTCGGTTGGAGACAACCTTCATCATGCCGTTCTCGTCTGGGGGAAACAAAAGTCCTTGACAGGCTCTACGTTAGCACGAATAAGCATACAGCTCGGGGATGCATCTCACCTCCAACAGCCTCATCAACAATAGGCATGTTCTTGTACTTGTCCGCTTCGGCTGGTGTCAATTTGAGGACGCCCACGCAGCCCGCGAGCGCAACCGACTCCTTGCTGGCATCGAGCAGCTCGGGAAGAAACGCTCCTGTGGATACAATGACCATGTCAGCGAAGTGCGCCTTGCCACTACGGCTAAGGGCGCCGACGCACTGTTGCTTGTCGTCGTAAAGGAGCTTTTCAACGTCTCCGTCCGGTCCACTTGTAAACTGGACGCCTTCTCTGCTTGCTGCTTCTGTCATGCGGACAAGAGCCTGGGCTGACGGAACCTACATATTGATTAGAAAAAGATGGAGGTGACGCGGCTCGCCAAGATCAACGTACCCATCCGGCCTCAGGATTCCAAAGATTCTCCCAGTCTCCCAGCTGGCCGGAGATCTCTGACCACGTCGATCGGATCTGCTCTCCAGTCATCCACCTGGAGCCCGTGAAGCCCAGTTTCTTGCCCATCTCGTAAGCTCCCTTGAGCCAGGCGGTGTCTTTCGGCGATGCCGAGCGAATCCAGCCAGACTTTCGGTACAAGCCTTTCAAGAATGACGTCTTGGACTCCCACACCTCCATGGCCTCTAGAGCGAGACGGCCGTAGATAGCATCGGGGTAGTCGGCGCGGACGACCTTGTTGAGGTCCGTCGAAGCAGCGTCGTGGGATGGCGCAGCAAAGCGGTCGAGGACGTGGACCGACCCGTAGCCACGGCAGGCGAAGTGGTAGGCGGCGGAGCTGCCAAAGGCTCCTCCGCCGATGATGAGCACGGATGAATTCGAGCTTGACATTGTGAGATGGGTATGATGTTCTGAGATGGGTGAGATGCTGTGAGATTGGTATGATGAAGGAAAACAGTCCTAGGCGAGGAATAACTTAATACAGTTTCACTCTGTAATTTATTGCATCATTTCCTGCACACTGAGTAGATGTCCTTCTCAAATGTCCTTACCCTTGGCCCCGTCACTGACACCCAACCTCCGTGACCGGCTCACCCAACTGGACTTCTAGATGGTGAACCAAATGCCGCGGGCCGATGAAGCCGACCCAACGGAGTAGTATCATCGGCTCGGCCTACTACGTAGTAGAGGTTGCAATAACCGGGTACGGTGACAGTCGGCCGCTACGGCGATGGGGCCGATGGAGGGCCGCGATGGTCGGCGACCCAACCCAACTCGGATAACTAGAGCTGGATCTGCCTGCATGGTAACTCGTTAGCTTGGAAATCTCACGGCATCTGGGCTAGTAAGCAAACAACAGATGCAGATGACATCTCTGATGGCCATGTTTGAAAGAAACAATAATCGCCCATGGGTGGCTGGTCATGTGGCCCACAGGCATATCCATGGTGAATCAAGTCCTGAACCGGGTTAAACGGCAGGACTTCTATACTAACTATAGTTGGTTCAGCTATTTATTACAAAGTAGAATCCCGACGCAGTGACTATGAAGGAATATACAGTTGAGTAAAACTATAAAAAGGGTATAATAAAAAAGGCTGATAAATTAATAGCCCTTTTTATATATTAAAAATATTTTTTATATATTTTAATTTACTTAATATATATTTTTAAATCACTTTTTAATTATAATATAATCTGTTTTTAAGGTAGGATTTGGGAAAATTATGAAAACTTTTGCACGTGCACTATATATAAAAATATCAATCTCAGAAATTAATAACAGCTCTTGTATCCAGCGTAGCCTGCCTTCCTCAGCGCTGTGCTTGTCCTTCCAACCATCTAGTTCAGAAAGGTCTCTGAGTGGGAAGGGATAGGGGTCGGGCTTCCCCCCTAGCACTCTCCCGTCTTTCCAGGCCCAGAGGTCAGACCACTCTTTCCCGAGATTGCCTTCGAGCATGTCCGCCACGTATCTCCCAATGACGGGCAAGAACTTGAACCCGTGGTTCGACCCGATGGTGGCAATGTAGAGGCCCGTTGTATTGGGGTAGGGGCAAACCCGGAAGTTGAGGTCCTTCGCCACACCATCCCTGCATCATAATTAGATAGGGTTGGTTATCGAGTTGGTGGGAATGGGGCGATATAACTTACCAGCATAGCTTGGTTGAAATGAAGGGGCGGTCAGCAAGCTCGGGCACCGTGTCCTGAACGAACGACCTGATTTCACCCTCGATCTCTCTGGGGCAGCCATCCAAAGGGTAGTCTCCAGTCGAGTGAAGAATGGAGGCGCCGGGGAGAATCTTGTTTTTGTAGTTTGTAATCGCACGACAGCTGATCAGCTTTACCAAGCCATCCCGAACTGGTGGAAAGATAATGCCTGGAGTGTTGTTAGGGATATTCTTCCCGATGCGAGGGGCTGTGGTACCTTGCTCGAGGTTGGAAATGACAGGCATATCTTTGTACTTCTCTATCTCGTCTGGCTTCAGCTGTAGAGCACAAATCGCTGAACATTGTGCTTCAACCTCGTTCCTTGCGTCCACGAGAGTAGCCGTGTTGGCACCCGCCGCAATCACTACAATGTCTGCTTGATGAAAGGAACCATCATTGCAGATTGCGCCAATGCACTTCTTATTACCATCGTAAACGAGTCGCCTAGCGTAGCCTGCATCGCCGGATATGTACTGGACACCGTTGGCTCGGGCCGCATTGGCCATCAGGAGGAGAGCTTCACCTGAAGGCACCTGCACAACGTATATCTTAGCAGATATTCAATCTGCAAAACCGTGGATCTACTCACCCACCCACCTGCCGGGCTCCAAAGGTTCAGCCAGTTGGGGAACTTGCCCGTGACTGCCGGCCAGTTCTGCCCAATCTCCTGGCTTGTCATGTACTTGACGCCTTTGCGTCCTGCTTGTACCATCGTCTTGCGCGTGGTCTCAAGCCACGCGTGGGTCGGCTCTTCCCCGGAGAACATGACTCCGGATTCATGATACAGGCCGGCAAGGACGGAGCTGGGATCTTTCCAGGCATCCAAAGCCTCGAGACCTAGCTTCGTGTATAGCGGCTCAGGGTAGTCGACACGGATGACCTTGTTCAGGTCCGTTGCGGCTGAGTCCTTGGATGGCGCGTCGAACCGGTCCAGGACCTTGACGGAATAATATTCTCGAAGTGAGAGGTGGTACGCAGTAGAAGTGCCGAAGGCACCGCCGCCAATGATGAGAACGGAAGGCTTGCTCATGATTTCGACTGCCACTAAGTGCTTGAGGGCTACTTAAGGAGGATATCCGAGCGTTGATAGACAGCGTTGCGAGGGATATTAAGAAATCCACACAGATAAATATATATCTATCGTCAGGCCAGAAGTCCACCGGATTTACTTCCTAATCGCCATGTGGGACGATCGCTGAGAAAAAAGGCAACCGGATGCGAGGGAACCTAAGAAACCCGCCCCTCCACTAGATTTGGCGAGGGTGAGCATTTCCCGGCTTTATTCACAGTCTCCCCGAAACCAGGGATTGGGATGCACCAAGACCACCAAGGTCAGATTTGGCCTAGAACATAGTCTAGAACACGCGAGTCAGGCCGACCATCTCGCATCAGACTTCCCCCCCAGATCGTGTCTCCACTTGTAGACTAGAATAAGACCCTTGTACGGATATCAATGCAACCCTTTGCCTGGTTTCTCGACAGACGCTGAAGTGAGCCTCTCGGTTATCGAAGCAATACGCGGGGTCGACCCGTACCAAGCCCCGGGGTAACGGGGGATCCGGAGAACACATCTTGGAGCTGTCCTCCTCATGACACTGATAACAAGACGGGGCATGAGACCAGTCTGGAGAGCTTCCAATATGGATATTTAAACCTCACCAACACCACACCATTGCCCCACACGCATCACTTTTTCTATCATTTCCTCTGGATCTTGGAAAGCCTTCTCTTGTCCTGTCTACTATCCCGCCACCTTAGTTCTGCCTTCTCGAGCAGCGTTGCTGAGATGAAGCACACTACTAACACCACCACGGAGTCTACCAGTTTAGGGCCTGAAGTCCCAGAGCAGAAGCGCTCCTGGTTTCGGTCCGTCGCCTTCCAGGTTGCCATTGCCTGCTTTGTCTCTTTCACGGCCCCAGGCATGTGGGATGCCCTTGGTGGCCTTGGAGCGGGTGGTGCAGCAAAGCCGCAGGCGGTCTCCGCTGGCAATGCCACCATGTACTCACTCTTTGCCGTCACCTGCCTGATCGCCGGCGGCATCAACAACCGCATCGGACTGCGTAATGCCCTAGCCATCGGAGCCGTAGGCATGCCAATATATGGTGCCGCGCTGTACACCAACAACGAGCGCCCTACGACATGGTTCCTGATCCTCGGCAGCGCCATCTGTGGCATTTCCATCGGCTTCTACTACACGTCTGAGGCTACGCTCATGATTGGGTATCCGCATCCCCAGGACCGTGGCCTCTACTTGGCTATCTGGCAGACCGCCAAGGCTTCTGGTCCCATCGTGGGCGGTGCCATCAACCTTGCTCTCAACTCTCGGACGAATGTCGCGGGGTCTGTGAGCCGGACAACCTACATTGTCTTTCTCTCCATCATGTGCACGGGAACTCCCGTAGCGTTCTTGCTGAGCCCTGCTGAGCGGGTGTGGCGCAAAGACGGCTCTCGTATCCTTATTCACAAGGAGCCCACCACCAAAGCCGAGATGAAGGCCGTCTTCTCGCTCTTGCGGACCAAGCGGATGGCACTTTTGGTGCCTGCGTTCTTCGTCAGCTACTTCTACCTGGGATTTCTGAGCACGTGGCTCACAGTGTACTTTACTGTCCGGTCCCGAGCTTTCTCGTCCTTTGTCACAAACTGGGCTGGCGTCATGAGCTCATACGTGATCGGTTACCTCCTAGATCGCCAAGGAATCAACATCAGGACCCGGGCGAAGATTGCATTCTTATCTATTCTCGTGGTACTCTTGGGTACGTGGATCTGGGTCACCATCATGCAAGACAAGTACAACAAGATGGATGAGCCTCCCGTGTGGGACTGGTTCACGGACGGATTCAATAAGGGGTACCCCATCATCTGGTTCTGGGTGTTTGGCGGCCAAGCGTTCCAGCAGTTCTGCTACTGGGTGGTTGGTCAGGTCTCCAATGACATCGCGTCTCTCAACCGCCACTGTGGCATTCTTAGGGCGTTCGAGGCTATGGGGCAAGCAATTGCATGGGGGTGAGTATTCTTTCTCCCACAGTGAACTCTGTGATAGACTGACAACGGCTAGGATTCAATCCACGAATGCCGATCACTTTGCTAGTATGGGTCTTAATTTCGGACTCCTACTCTTTTGCATATGTCCAACCTGGCTAGTTCTCTCTCAGCTGGAAGAAAACGTGGTGGTCATGGAGGATGCCCAGGTTCTTGAGCAACCAGCAACCAAGGAAATGGAAGTACCTGTTCCGCCGAAGGACGGCCAGTGAGGACTGGCAACTGATTTTGGCATTGCCCAGGGTTTGATGTTTCGTCTGTTGATGATCGGAAAACTTCTACCAGGGCTGGGAGCACGGGGGCGTGGCCTGGGCCTCTCCCGAAGGCATGTAGTAGTCCAGTCCATAGAGTGACTATACGGTGCGGCGGTGTGCGTGTTTTGCTTAGGGCTCCTTCAATCTTTGTTCTTTCAGTGTGTTGATACAACTATAGTTTGGAAAAGGTTGACTGTGCATTTAAAAGCTTGACTAAGCTTGTCCTTTCGCCAGCTTGAACACGCTTCCATGTCCCTATTCCACAGCCCAGAAGATGTCCCTGCGCCTGCTCCGAATGCTCCCACAAGGCTCATGCAAGGCTCAAGGGCCACTTGGCATTCGGATCCACGTATAGCCTCCATAGTTCGGCCTGCCGGAAATGTGTCCCCATGTCATACTGTTTCCAGATTGCCTTGACCATGGTCCTAGCACGGGCAACATTCTACAAGAATGTCATTAGCAGCTTCCCCTGTCAACAGAATTCACGGGGGTGACCTTACGCCAAGGCATTTCAATTTTTGTAATTGATCCAAGACCCCTGCCACTTGGAAGCGGTCTTCGTCTCTCAAGGCTGAGGCTCCAGCGATGAAGAGGGGCCAGATAATAGGCGTCATCCCCCAAACGGGGGAGTCATCGGCAGTCATGAGTTGAGCAACTGCGGCAATGCATAGCAGGCAGTCCATGACTCTAGCCTGTACTTCGAGCCTATGCACGGGGATATCCTTCACACAGACGTAGAGTAAAATGAATGTGGCCTGTCGTCGCGCCTCTGCCGCCAGTGCGAGAATCTTTGCGCGGGGCATAGATAATTGATCTTCCAGTAGCTTGGCTACTATATCCCTCAAGTCCGAGAATTCCTGTATCGTAAGGAGGAGTTGTGTCGACCTTTGTCTGACATCGAAAAGACGGCATTCTAGTTCACTGCCACTTGAGGCGATATCGCTGGCCTCGATATGGTGATTGTTCCTCATCCTCGCCAGATTACAGACGGCTGCCGTAATAGCCATGACTTCACTTGAGCAGCCCATAAATCCGTCGATATCCTTCGTGTTCTGGGTCAGAGGATGACTTTGCCCAAATGGGAGGAATGCTAGCTCACCTCTACCCCGAACCCTTGACTGAGCCAAAACTCGGGTCTTTCCAACGGCCCCTGAGGCTCCAGTTCGTCCCCAGTAGCGCAATTGACGGCGAGATAACCGAAGAACTTGTTGGCCCACCAGGAAATCCCTCCAGCCCACTTCTGGCTGCCGCACTCCTGAACTTTGGATTGGAGAATTGAGCGGCCCCCATTGAGGTGTTTAGCCCAGTCCGGGCCGGACCCATCTTTGACCTCGAAAACACACAGCATAATAGCCGAAACGATCAACTCATCGTAGTCTTCCATCAGGCCTGCGGCTACCTTACTGCGCAAGTAGATGAGGGCGTTCTCTTTCTGTGTCAATGAGACGACTTTATACGCCGCTATGTCTCGGCACCTGTAGAAGGCTGCGACAGCGAGAATGGAATGCATAATCGACTGACGGTTGGCCGACATGGGGATGATGATGTTTTCGAATCCATTGGAGGAATCGTTGAACATGGTGCATCTGGGACATATCTCGATGACGTCTGGGGAGGCCTGGTCAGAATGTCCGATTTAATGAAAAGGAGCTGACCAATAAAGACTCACAATACATGAAAAGGATATCGTCCAGCGGAGACGAAAACTCGAGCGGCGCAAACCACGACGGCTCATCCACTATGAGATAGGCGGATGACGGAGAGGGGGATGTAGAAACAGTACCACCCCCCAGCATTCTTCGGGATGAGGAACTCGCGTCGTCGTCTGACTCGGCGTCCATGGATACACCCCTGCCAGTTTCTGTGTTGGCAAAGTCCTGTGTATTGAAATGCACAAAGTGAAGCCGTGTCCCGCGCCGCCGCGAAGTGTAGGCGAAACCATCGGAGCTGCAGATGGCCTGGTCTGCGGTCTTCGTATGCCACCTTAGCCGCAGGTCGTAGTGACACGGCAGCTGGAACCGGGCGCAAGATCTGCACACTGGTCTTTCTTCTGCATAGCGAGGCTTGTTGGCATCATACCATTCCACCATGTGGGATAGGGAAAAGGCTGACCTGAGCATTTCACCTTGCGCTCTATGCAGGAATTCGTTAGCTTCAGGTTGGGCTATGGGCTCGACTCGAACTCACGCTTACATGACCAGCAGCCGGTCCTCGCCTTGGTTTTCCGGCGTTCCCCTGGAGTCTTCATCGTTGTGGACAAGGTGACTGGGAATGGAAGGCCGATACGACAAGATCCCCACACCAAGGGATTGCATCAGCTTTTAAAGACCAGTAGTCAGTACCTCAACCCCCAGCAATCCCTGCCACTGAGCCTTGACGCAATAGTGACCATCCCTGGCATAGTCTAGTTCTACCCCTCGTGACTGACGAAGACCCCGGAGATAACTAAAACGCCCCAGGTTTAATCACCTTTGTGCTAGTCTGACCCTCTAACTAGAGAAGGGACACTTTTAGCCCGTCGCTTTTCTTTGCCGTTTCCCAGAGACTATCCACAAGCGACACCCTAGACGCCAGTGATAAAGTCGCGAGCTTCCGCAGCATCCATGATGGCGCGTGCCTTATCTACGGCGGTAGAAACCAGCGAGCTTCTTTAGCAACTACACAGAGCTCAGCGGATTAATACGAAGACCGGAAAGCCCAGAGAGCTTCAACATGGCGATCGGATCGCGTGCGAAGCCCGACTTTCCCAGGACCCAGCTGGGCATTCTTCGTAAACATGAACCCCCTTCTCTTCTTCACCATAAAAGATTGCCAGACTAACTCGATTTCTTTTCCTTGCCATAGTTGCCTGCTGGCTCGTAGAGCCCCTGTCGATGAACTCCATCATACCTTATGCTTTCTCCATGGTCAAGGACATGAAGCCGACCGCGAACGATAACGAAGTCGCCCAGATACTCACGCTGATCTTCTCAGCATATTCCTTTGCCCAATTTGCAACAAACTTGCTATGGGGTCGCGTGAGCGATAGCATCGGCCGACGGCCTGTGGTCCTGATCGGTCTGGCTTCGACATGTGTGAGCATGTTGGGCCTCGGACTCAGCCGCAGCCTCCCGGCCGTATTTGTCTTCCGTGTGATGGAAGGCTCTCTGAGTGGGAATATTGTCATTGTGCGGACTGTCATTGGCGAGATTGTACAAGGAAGGGAAAATAAAGGTATGGAAGATTACCATGAACCGGTATTGGGAATCTGACGAGATTGTAGCTCGCGCTTTTGTTTGGAACCAGACTATCTATCAGGTAGGGTCAGTCTTGGGTCCTTTAGTCGGCGGCTATCTAGCTCAGCCATGTCGTCAATTCCCCCAAATGTGCGACGCGAATTCGTTGTTGTATACCCATCCGTTTGCTCTACCGAATCTCGCGCTGTCTGCCATGGCTGCTCTAAGCTTTGCCGTCGCCTTCTTTCTGGTAGAAGAGGTATTTTTACTGGATATCACGAATACTACCTCAGGGGCTAACTAATCATTGCCGCAGTCCTTGGAGAAGCTCGATGATGACAAGATTATGGGCGGGGAGGACGGCGAGTCCACGGCTCTCCTTTCAGCACAAGAACCTTCACGCAACCCTAGCTTCAGAGACGCAATAAGCTCCAAAGTCATCCATGTCGTGGTTTCGTATGCCTTGATGGCCCTTCACACCATCTGCTTTGACCAGATCTTCCCCGTGTTCATGGTTACACCGCGCGCAGCTAGTCACCCACCGTTCTACCTGGATGGAGGCCTTGGGTTCGAGTCAAGCCTGGCTGCCAGCTTAATTTCCGCAGCTGGGATTGTCTTTGTTTCCCTGATGATCACTGTGTTCCCGGTGGTCGACCGCCGGCTAGGGAGCCTACTATGCCTTCAGGGCAGCGTCATGATATACCCCATTTTATATCTCCTCCTGCCTTATCTTTCTGTTCTTCCAGCATCTCCAGCCTGGATCCCGATCACTGGTGCATCTGCAGTGCTGCTAGCCAAGGTTGTGGCAGCCGTGTTTTCCTTCAATGAGAGCTCCGTGCTGCTCAGCATGGCCGCCCCGTCTCGCAACACGCTCGGAATAGTTAACGGCATTGGCCAGACGGCTGCGGCTGCGGCCCGGGCTCTTGGACCGGCTGCCATGGGCATCTTTATCGGTCTTGGTGACCGTGTCGGGTCTGGAGTCCCAGGTTGGTGGTTTCTGGCTGCCGTTGCTGCTGTTGGTGCCCTTCACCGGTTGTGGGTTGTGGACGAGCCTGACGAGCCCTGTAACGAAGAAGATTCAGCTTGAGTGAATAGAATAGTCGGGGGGCAAGGATATACTTAAGGAATATAGAGATAAAGGATCTTTTTTTGTATCTTTTTTAAGATATTAAATAATTAATTTCTTTAATACTTTTATCAGACGCTGTGTCGCCCATCATGTCAATCGGAATATGTGGCTAGGTAGGGCAGGTTTCGGGTTAGTTCGTTCACTTGGTTCAAAGAACAGAGGATGTAACAAATACAATATCAAGGCTCCCCAGACAAGTATGGAACGGGTGTATTGGTGAGCTAAATCACTACGCAGTGACACGCATATCCTCGGTTCTCGGCGCTTGACTCCATTCGGAGATTCCCCCGGAAATGTTAGTGACCACTTCTCCGATATGTACAATCCGATTGGTGGTGGCCCATACCCCAACGCGCAAGCACTCCATGACCTTCCATGCCCCTCAATTATCCTGCGCGAAAGAGAGCAAAATCTCGAAACACTTGTGTTTGCGTCACCAGTTAGACTTCAACATCATGGCCTCCCTTCCAGTATTCTCTCGTAAGTTTACATGGCTCTCTTAGTTGGTAGGGGAATAACACCACCGGTTAGGCCTCGTGCGATTTGTGCCCAAGTCCAGTCCCTCACGAGTTCTTATCGGTCAGCCGCTACAGAAAGACCTAGACATTGGCGCCGCGACGCGTAAAGGTGAAGATGTCTCGGTCGACGTGTTCTCGGGCACCTCGATACTATCTCCAGGTGAAGCAATGGGTGTGATTGAAACAATTGACCGCATCCTGTCACCCTTGGCCCAGAATGAAGTCGGGACCATCAGATGCATTGGGTTGAATGTAAGACTCCTTGTACCATTTCATGAGATGCGACATTAACCTCCGATATAGTATAAACAGCACGCAGCTGAAGTAGGAATGGACATCCCCTCCCTCCCTACAGTGTTCATGTGAGTGTCAAGCAAACCAGGTGCACCTTGCTTCACGAGGCCAACTCTTACGTCAATAATAGGAAACCCGCTACGGCAATTGGAGACCCTTGGCCTACTCCCACAATCCTACCCAAGCTCACACAGCTTGATGATTGTGGCGATTACGAGTCGGAGCTGGCAGTCATTATTGGCAAGTCAGCTAAGAATGTCAGTGAGGCAGATGCTCTTGATTACGTTCTGGGCTACACAGCTGCAAATGATGTATCAAGCCGGACCTCTCAGCTTAACCAGTCGCAATGGTCCTTCTCCAAAGGCTTTGATGGAGCATGCCCTCTAGGTACGTTTCTTGCCAGCATTGAACACAAGGCCTAATGATGGGTGCAGGTCCAGTTGTTGTTTCCACGTCTGCGGTTCCAGATGTGTCAAGTCTCTGGCTTCGGGGACTAAAGAACGGAAACATTCTTCAAGATAGTTCCATTAAGTAAGTACCAACAATTCAACCGTCCCGTGTCAAGAACTTGTCTAACATTGAATACCCCCAGTGATCTTATCTTCAGCGTTCCCAAGTTAGTTAGCTTCCTCTCGCAGAGCACCACTCTTCCCGCTGGCACCGTTATAATCACTGGAACCCCGGCCGGCGTTGGTATGGGTCGGAAGCCTAAGGAGACACTGAAACATGGAGATGAGTTTGCAGTTGAGATTTTGCCACATATCGGCACGCTCTTTAATGTCTTTGAGAATGAAGAGTAGGCTGCTGTATAGCATTAGATAGACGTCAAACCATGTCTGGCCTCAAGTGGTTTTAAGCAAGATTCTATAGAGTTTTTGCAACCGCCCGTGTTCCTAAAAGGGTTGAGACAGAAAGACTCAGTCTTCTAACTTGAAATTTCTTTCTTATAATATCACCTCGTCTGGCCGAAATTCGCACACAGAGCATTGAACTACGTCGTGTTTCTAAATCCCGCAACAGCCCATGCTCCGTTACCGAGATATCTACTGATTAACACCTGATTCAGATGAGCCCGATATAGACGTAATGCAGTGCTTGTTGATGTATCATATTTCAAATATGTAACCATCCCCAAGTGTGGCTTCTCAAAGATGCATTTAGACAAAGCCCATGCTCCCCGGCAGAGTACGCATTGCCCTTTCTTCAAGAATCTAGCAACGGCGGAACCTTTTCAACCAAATAGTCGACAATTGCATCGGGCCCTTTCTCGACCTGCAGGCCAGTAGGGATGGCATGTAACTTAATGTCCGGCACTACAGACTTGGCAAGTGACTGGATCTGTTGAGCCTCTTCCGCCGTCCACATCGACGCAGAAAACTGATTGTCGTTAGTAAGATCGTTTGAGAGCGAATCTGTCTCAAAGATGCCAATCTTACCAGGACGTTGGGCTTGTGCTGCGTGACTTTGGGTACGACTTGGTCAATACCTGCCACATCTCGTTAGAACAAGCCGTCAAAGCACAGGCGGGGTCTCGTACTCTCACAGTTGTCGACGTAGGTAATGTCGTACTCATCCTTCAATGCCTCGATCATGCGTCCGATGAGGCGCTTCGCTCGCTCGGGTGCCGTGTTAACGGTGACGAGTCGGAACGGTCCCTTTCTAGTGGTCATTGTCACGGTTACAGCTTTCTTGTCGATTTAATCGTTTCTCATGCCCCTCAATAAGGTGAGGAGAATAAGAACCACGGTTTTGAGCGGATTTGCTGGATGACTGATTCGGGTGTAGGGTATCCACCGGTGGGGTCATCGGCTTGCGGGGGCGGGGATTACCTCGGAGTTTGATGTGCCGAAGTTCAAAAGGAGTGGGGCCATGTCCATAAAGCCGGCCCCGATTCCGGGACAGTGCTAGAGGTTGAACATGCTCGGGTCTTGTCAAGTCCACGCATAAATGCTTCAACTAGACAACATGCAAAAAAAATTACCCCAAATCCATATTGGTAAGCTCCGACCGGTCACTATAGAGTTTCATAGCCGGTCGGGTGAGGACCCCCATCAGTGCCGAGGACTAATGACGAATCGGAATGCGAGCTTCGGAATGAGAGCTAGTTTCGCAGCCAATGGGAGCCCTCGGCTCGGTGAGCACTCGCTGCATTGAACATTTAACATAGGTATCTATTAATGGTCACTGGACTGTGTTTTCCAATGATTTGAATAAAATACATTGCTGTCATCAGTATTTTCGCACAGAATCGTCATGCCTGGACTCCTTGAGCAAGTCAACCTGAACGGCAATGGTCTCAACAACGTTGAGGAGGACGGCCTAGCCCAGCCCGCTGAACTGCCTGTTCTAATCGTCGGCGGTGGCCCAACCGGCCTACTCTCGGCCTACATGCTCTCCAAATTTGGAAGTGAGTACAAGCTGCAAACCACATGGGCAACCTCTAACTCTGCCTATTGCAGTCAAGTCCCTGCTCATTGAGAAATACCCCGAACGACTCGCCGCTCCGAAAGCCCACGCTCTCTGTCCTCGAAGCCTTGAGATATGCCGCCAATACGGTCTTGACACGAATGCCATGCGAAAGCTTGGCGCCCCTAGAGAGGATGCGAATAGGGTCAATTTTGTGACCAACCTGAGTGGCGAACACATTGGGCTTCTTCCTTATGAGAGGATGGATTCAGGGGTGTTGGAACATACTCCCGAGGTAGAGGGACGAGTATCCTAAATACACAACATGGCTAACAATAAGAGTAGATGCTCCACAACATCCCACAACCAGCATTCGAGCAATTCGTTGCCAAAGAACTTGAACATGACCGCAACGTCGAGATCCGAAAGAATGTTGCCTACGTGACATCTCACCAAGTATGTATGCTGGGAGGGAAGCTTACCTAGGACACATGACTGACTTTGAAGCTCTAGGTTGACGATCAAGTCATCTCAACACTCGAGGAGCGTTCCACAAAGACCCGGTGGCAGGTACGCTCTAGACACGTCATAGCCTGCGATGGAGCGAAGAGCCAGGTCCGCTCGGATCTCAGCATAGAGTCAGAGGGCGAAGATGGTTGTAAGTTACTTCCCTAGTTGTATTGAAGAGCACCCTAGCTGACCGCAGTCCCTAGATGAGACAATGATGACCATCCATTTCAAGGCCAATCTCCGGCCTGTTGTCGGTGATAGGACAGGCATGCTTCACTGGATTACTGATCCAGCATGCTCTGGATTCATCATTGCTTATGATCTGGAGGCCAATCATGTTCTGATTAGCAACTTCGATGTCAGTGCACCCGGTTTAATTTGTGTTATGAATTAACACCGTATAGTCCAAGAAGCACCCCGCCGATACTTGGTCTCAAGAACTTGCTCAGACTACTGTTGCTGCCGCCATCGGCCAGGAGGTACCATTCGAGGTGCTGAGTTATCGCCCATGGCTGCTAAGCAGAAAAGTAGCGAACCATTACAGACAAGGAAACATATTCTTGTACGTCTCTCTTCCGGTCTGGTTGCGTATCATCAATGTCTAACCATTCCTCATTTAGAGTCGGTGATGCAGCCCATTCATTCCCTCCCACCGGTGGACTGGGCCTGAACTCCGGCATCGCCGACGCACACAACCTTGCGTACAAGATTGCCGCGGTCCATCATGGCTGGGCTACCCCGTCGATCCTGCAAACCTACGAAGATGATAGAAGACAGATTGCGCTGGTCAACTCGGCCCAGAGCGTTAAGAACGGCAAAAAGATCTTCTCCTTCCTCAAGACCCTAGGCACGGCTGGCATCGATGACGTGGAAGAAGCAAGAAGAAATCTCCACAAGTCAATCCATGATCCTAAAAAGCAGGATATGATCGCAAGGGAGGTTGAAGGGCAACGGGAGCACTTTGATAATGTAGGTCAGCGGTACCTTGCGACGGGAGAATGACAGCTGACATGGTCTACAGCTTGGCCTTCATATTGGTTATGTCTATGGGGACAAAGAGACGCCACCGCACGCGTCTAAGTTCACTCCCAAGTTTACCCCTGGCGGTCGGTTGCCACACGCTTGGATCAAGCCAAGATCCGGCACGGCATCCTTCAAGCTGGCCCCTCTAGATGTGTCCTACGTTAAGGAGTTCCATCAAGATGGCATTAATGCTCGGAAGTTTTCCACGCTGGACCTTCTGGACTTTGACAGTTTCACCCTGATGGTATCATCTCGTAACGCCTGGGCCACAAGATTTGACCAGCTGCACAAGTTGACCCGGTCGTCTGGGATCAACTTGCGATTGTGCTCAGTTGACGAGGACTTTGAGTTTGTCTTTCAGGAGCAACAAGATTTGTACAACAAGGGTTCGGGTATCCTTCAAGGTGGTGGACTGCTAGTAAGGCCTGATCAACACTTGCTTGGTTGCGTTAATGAGAAGGCAACAGCGGAAGACTTGGCATTGTTGGTTCTGGCACACCTGGGAAAGTAAATGGTCTTTAGTTGTTAAGTGTGTACCTCTTAAAATATTCTGTGATAATCGAATTGAACGATGGTTGAAGGATGAACAAGGTTGGCAACTCAACATCAAGTATTGATGGGTGGACTGCAG
This sequence comes from Fusarium tuaranense, assembly GCA_013363205.1. NCBI lineage: Eukaryota > Fungi > Ascomycota > Sordariomycetes > Hypocreales > Nectriaceae > Fusarium > Fusarium tuaranense. The sequence continues at coordinate 10,668 of JABEEN010001609.1, read as the reverse complement.
TCTCCACCATCGGCTTTTTGCATTTAAACACTAGGCATTCGATCATCATACCAAATAAGGACAACACTTACAATAACATATCTCGTCATAAATTGCGCTTATAAATGGATTTCAATGCCGTAATTTTCCTTAACTGCATCCATCTTCCTCGGCATTGATCTACCATGCCGGGGATACCTTCCAGTTCCAACCCCGCACACGTGACGCCATCCATATCGTCTCCAACCTCGTCCATATAGGTACTCATTCTTCCTTCTTTATCGTTGCCGTGTGTAGCGATGCCTTCACCATCTTCCATAATTACCCCATCTCAGGCTCGAGAGACGGGAAGAGGAACCCTGAAACGCAAGCGGCGTCCTCGAGCTGCCATCGCCTGCGACACTTGCAGAACTCGCAAAGTCAAGGTTCGCACCTTACACCTCCTTTCAACTCTACCGAATACTTATTTTATCTTCTTTCAAGTGCGATGGAGGACTTCCTTGCTCAACTTGTATTCGTAAGTCGCAAAAACACATAGTTATTGTAGCGCTCAACTGTCTTACCTCCGAACATGGTAGAACACTCATTTGGGTGCTCCTACAAAGATGGGCATCCCGGGAACAGCCGAGAGAACCTAGGCCCTAATTCAATCATCAGGTATGCATGTACGGGTCTCTAAAAGATGACAATTGCCTGACAAGACTCAGTGAGGCCGCTGAGCCACGCAATACACCTCTAACCGGAAGTGCCGGACGACCCGACCTTGGACCGACATCGCCTATCAGTCTTGATGATGGGCCTGTGTCTGAAGCCGCTGGGGCAGTAGCACCTAGCGAAGATGATCAAGGCTCCCCTGTCGAGCAGCCAGCGTCTCCCACGGCGGGAGGTCTTGGCAACGTCAACCAGCACACAGGAGGCTCCGAGTTTTATGGACCTAGTGGAACATTTTACTTCCTGTCTCGGGTTCGATCACACGCTCAGTCTCGACCACAGCCCCAGACTGCTACTGTCAACGTTGGTACAGACAGCAGTTCGGTCGTGAATCTGTTGCACAGCTCAGATTACACGCTCTCGGATACACACGATGCCAGCTTGCACGGATCAGATACCCATTCTCCGGGCATCCAGCCTGCTTCGTCTGCTGGATCAACTGCCAGAAATGACGAGTCTCTCCATAACACAGAGATTGAGATTCAACGGGAATGCGTCAGGCTTTATTTCAATAACTTGCACTGCGTCCACCCAATCCTCGATCATGCCTCTTTTCTCAATCGATGTGAAAAGGAGGTTTGGCAGAATAACAACCAAGACAACTCTACACCCACGCAGAATCTAGTACAAAGGCGTAAACAGAGGTTTCTCGCCTTGTTCAATATCGTTCTAGCTATCGGGGCTATAACAGCTGGTGACACTTCGTCACTCACATGGGATCGCACAACTAAATACCTCGAGGAAGCCTGCAGCGGTCATGTTTTCGACAACAGTCCTCCTCCATACGCCCCTATTCGTGTCGCCAGGCTATTCTTCGAAAGGGCTAGGGCCTTATTGGGTGATATCTTTGAATCAAGCTCAATTGAAACTGCTCAAACACTTTTCCTCATGGTTTGTCAAGTGTATCCTAGATACAGCTTTTTTACTGATCTGTACCTCCTCTAGTCCATCTTCTGTCAGAATGCTTTGAAACCTCATAGTTGCTACATGTATAGCGGCATGGCCTTGAGGACTGGCCTCGCCATCGGACTTCCAACAACCACCCGGAAGACTTCAAGCGAAAACAGTCATTTGTGGTGGTGAGACATGATCTTTTCCCACTCTTCATAGCGCGAAGCACTGATAAATCTCGTATTAGGGCAATGTATTCGTTCGAGATGTGAGAATCCTATACCCTTGTTTAGAGCTCTATTTGAAGAACGCTAACGAACGACGTAGTGAAATGTGTTCTGCGGCAGGTCGCCAGTCGTTTCTCTTGGCTCCTAAGCACTACAGTGTTCCCATGCCTTCTCCTGCAAGTCTGCCATAAGACGTCCACTTTTTCTCCGACATTGCTGATGAAGAATTTACAGAGTGCTTCTGAGCCACTTTTGCCGTTCATCAACTGCATGGTCGATATGGCACGGATCTTGGCCGAAGTGGCAGCGAATGCGAGTCCCCCCGGCCAAGAAGAAGAAAGTTTGACGGTCAGGTCGACCAGATCAACAAGTCTTGAAAAGAGTCTAGAAGACTGGAAAGATGGGCTCCCTAGTCACCTGAACCTAGGGGTCTCGTCTCTACGTGAGAACGAACTCATCACGAAGCAAAAAGTCGTCTTAAGACTCCGTAAGCTATTCCTCCCAAGGTCCATGTCCCCTTTAGCTAACCGCCTTAGGCTACTTGAATACGAAGATACTCATACATCGACCGTTCCTACTATCGGGTTCTGCAGGACAGGGCCCCCCACTATCTACCCATGTCTCTTCTTGCGTCCAAGCAGCTAGTGAGACGATTAGATTTGTGTGGGATACATACATGTATCGGCCATACTTCCGTACTTGGTGAGTTAATTTTAGGCCTGAGGAATAACTCTATTGACGTCAAATGCTTAGGTGGTATAACTGCACCTACGTTCTCGACGCAACTATGGCCCTTTTATACGTCATCCTCATTAATACCAGCCCATGCCCAGTTGAAGTAATTCTGGGAGATATTGATAAGAGCCTGGAAATCTTTGCATCTATGAAGATGGTCGCCGTTGCCCGTAGATGCACAGAGATCACTCGGGAGGTTCTGAACGCAGCCAAGACGTCCAATGCGGATTCTTTTCATCAGGCGTTGGAGAAGCACGGCGAGGATGTCGGGGCTCAAGCTGGTGATATGGCGGACTCTGATTCTTGCAACAATCATGGGGAGCGTAATGGCGATGTTGAAGGCGATGGACCTACGTATGAGGACCTTTACTCTAGCCTGGTGGATACAAACTTGGTGTACAACTTTCTCAACTTCGAGGATTGGAACGCTTGGTCTGCTACAGATGGACCAGGCGCTGAGACGGGTAATTTCCTATACTAGATAAGCCAGAGGTAGTCGGTCACTACTGCATTTTAATCGACTTGCATGGTTCACCATGTTTCTGCCTTCATGGCTTTCATCAAGCAGTTAACTGCGTGAAGCAAGATGCTAGCGATATCCTCGTTACGAGTACTGTGTCGCTAAGCGAGGCGCTAGAGAAGAGACCTATCGAAGTCGAGGATAAGGATGCTGTGATTGCATACTTGGAGAAGGAGTTGTCGTGGAGAGCTGTCAAGGCAAGGTTTCTGTCAAGTCAATTCATAATTATGCTAACTTGAGTATTAGGACACCATTAAAGCGCCCTTGACACATGACCTGTCGCTCACCGAGGGAGGCTCAGCTCAAGACGTCTCGATCCCTCATTCATCTGGTCAGATGCCCCAATGGGGAGAATCTCACGTCTACTCTGAGATTACAGAGAGCAAAGACTGTGGTTTGAGCAAAGGCAACCGGTCCAAGCTTCATGTTTAATTATTTAAGGGTGGAATTGGCCTTGTCGATCACTTGACAAAGTCGGGGTTGTGCAGGCACCCATAATCTCGGACGTCATCTATTTCCGATAAAATCAGCCAATCAAGTCTGATAAGACGATAATATCGTGCAACCGCAAGTATCCACAAACTACAGGGTCTCTTTGTAGTATCGAACCCGAAGCAAAGAGGGGTATCACGAACAGGGGTAGACAATCAAGCGGGGACATCTCTGCCAAGAACGATTGTCTCATTGTCAAGATACGTTGCGACACATCTAACCCGGAGCAAACAGCTATAGAGTGAAGAACTTTTGTCACGAGAGCGGGCGCCTGTTGGCTTGGCTGCAGGTCCCCAACGCAACATAGCACGGGGGACTTTTTGCCAGACCATCCAAAACGGCAGGTCAAACATCCCGGTCAGGTTTCACCCTCTAAGCCGCTGCGGGAAGGACAAAGAACAAACAAAAAAGTGATCGTCGCGTTATCGTGGGTTGAACAAGGTTAAGGTTATTCGAGATTAACGTGGTACGACAACTGTAAAAAAAATATATTAAAGCCGAGGGGAGATGCATATTGAGTTTCTTTTTTTTCCCCTCAAGGACCTCCTCTTCGTCTTTCAATTCTCAAGATGGCTGGGAAAACCGCTTTGGTGGCCTTGTTGGCTTTTGTCGCTTTTGGCTCTGCTGCCATTGACCCCCCTCGCAAGCCTTATCAACCTGTCGGTGGTGGTGATCGTATCCTCACTTTCAACGAGACCAGCCCTAGTGCCAAGATTAGACCGTCGACTTTGAGCGTCGAGTGGTCTTCAGCCGGCAGCGATGGCAACTACATCGTTACCAACAGCGCCGGTGACCTCGTTCTAGAGGATATCGTCACTGGCAAGAGTAGCAAGTTTGTCTCTGCTGACAAGCTCCCCGAGGACCTCCATGAGAGTTGGATTAGCAGTGATGCTACCAAGCTGCTCATTGCCTCCAACTACACCAAGCAGTACCGCTACTCGTACTTTGCCGATTACTTCATCCTCGATGTCAAGTCCGGCGAGACGACACCTCTAGTCGAGGATCAAGTCGGCGATATTCAGTACGCAGAGTTTTCCCCCACAGGAGACAGCGTGGCCTTTGTCCGCGGCAACAACCTCTTCATCCGCGACACAGAAGGCAAAATCAGTCAAATCACCAATGATGGAGGTCCCGACATGTTTCACGGCGTGCCAGATTGGGTCTATGAGGAGGAAATCTTTGGAGGTCGTTCCACTCTCTGGTTCTCTCCCGATGCCAAGTTCGTGGCTTTCCTTAGCTTCAACGAGACTGGCGTTGGTACTTTCACCATCCCTTACTACATGGATGGTGAGAAGCTTGCTCCCGAGTATCCTCGTGAGCTGGATTTGAGATACCCCAAGGTTGGATCCAAGAATCCTACTGTGGAGCTCAACATTCTCGATCTCTCCTCGGGCGACTACAAGCCTGTTCCTGTCGATGCTTTTGAGCCTGAAGAGCTCATCATCGGCGAGGTGGCGTGGGTCACTGATGACCACAGCGCTGTCATCTACCGAGCCTTCAACCGTGTTCAGGACAAGGATGCTCATGTTGTTGTTGACCCCACCACTTTGAAGTCCAAGCAAGTTCGTGAACGGGACGGTAGCGACGGATGGCTCGAGCACACTCTTTCCATCTCCTACGTCGGTCCTCTCAGTGCTTCCGGCAAGGACACCTACTATGTGGATGTTTCTGACGAGGATGGCTGGAACCACATCTACCTCTACCCTGTCAACGGCGGAGAAGCCATCCAACTGACATCTGGAGAGTGGGAAGTAACCAACATCTTGAATATTGACACTGCTCGGAGCCTGGTCTACTTCCAAGCCGCGAAACGTCACTCCACTGAGCGCCATGTCTACAAGGTCTCATGGGCTAACAAGAAAATTACTCCCCTCGTGGATGATACTATCCCTGCCTATTATTCAGCGTCATTTTCGTCCAATGGGGGATACTACATCCTCAGCTACCAGGGCCCCGACGTCCCCTACCAAGAGCTTTACTCTTCCAACTCTACTGCCAAGTCTCTCCGTGTCCTGCAAGACAACAAGCAGTTCTACAAGAACATTACCCAGTACAACCTCCCCAACATTACCTACTTTGAGCTTGAGCATCCTGATGGCTACAAGATGAACGTGAGGCAGCAGCTTCCCGTCAACTTTGATCCCTCGAAGCAATATCCCGTTCTCTTCACCCCATACGGAGGCCCCAACTCGCAGCAGGTAGCCAAGTCTTTCCAGGCCTATAACTGGAGAGCCTACATCTCCTCCGACCCTGAACTCCAGTACATTACCTACACAGTCGACAACCGCGGGACAGCCCAGCGAGGCCGCAAGTACCGCTCCCTCGTTACCGCCCAACTTGGCAAACTCGAACCCCTCGATCAAATCTGGGCTGCAGAGGAGTTGATCAAGAAGTTCGACTACATCAACCCAGACAAGGTCGGAATGTGGGGATGGTCCTACGGCGGATATCTCACCGCCAAGACCATCGAAGCCAATTCCGGAGTCTTCACATTCGGCCTGATCACAGCCCCAGTATCCGACTGGCGCTTCTACGACTCCATGTACACGGAGCGATACATGAAGACGCTCGACGCAAACCGCGACGGCTACCTCGAAACAGCCGTGCACAAAGTCGACGGTTTCAAGAACATTGCAGGTGGCTTCAGTGTTCTCCACGGTACCGGAGATGATAATGTTCACTATCAGCATGCGGCTGCGTTGATTGATCTTCTTGTTGGCGAGGGGGTGTCGCCTGAGAAGATGAAGATGTTTGCCTTTACTGATAGTGATCATAGTATTGTGTATAATGGGGCTAGCGTGTATATTTATAAGTATCTTACTGCGAGGTTGTATGATGAGGTTAAGAGGGAGCCTAAGAATAAGTTGCTGGCTCATCAATGGACAAAGAGACGGGTTGATGGTGTGTCGAGAGCTTGATCCCTTAAAGCTGACAATGGACATGCGTGTATGAGATGCATCTGTCGATAGAATCAACTTGAAATTCGCTAGCCTGCATGTTGTGAATAGTGAGCTGATCGTCGTTGAGTCCAGTCAGGAATGATTTTCTCATTCAAGGGACCCAATACGACAGAACAATCCCATTTCTCTTGTCCCAATATACTGACAACTATAGCTTAGACTTGCTTACCCAGGCAGGAGACCTCTTTTGAAAGAATGCCGCAATACCCTCTTTAGCATCCTCACTCTTCGCATGCAAAGCCATAACCCTTCCTGCCCAACGAGCCGCAGCTTCAAACCCGTCACCGCCTTCTTCACCGTCGGATGCTCCCATGCCAACTTGCGTCCAATATGCCCATTTGCCAACAGCTTGTTGTTGAGCGGACATGCCCGCCAGTTGATCAATGACTGCCGCAACTCGAGTTTCAAACGCCGCGCTGCTAGCCTCACTCGATTGATCTTTTTCTGAGACTTGAACAATATCAACTGCCCCTGGAATGTCTGATGCCTTGACAGGTTGCGCTGTTGCCAACAGTCGATATGTCGCTCCAGGAGGTAAGCGGCGTGAGACGGCAGTCGATGGGCTCGTGCAAGGCAACCCAATCTTTGCTCCCGGCAAGGCAAACTTTGTATCTGCCAACGCAATAGGAAAATCTGTTGCCATCGCTAGTTGAAATCCAGCAGCCGTGGCAAGGCCTTGAATAGGGCAAACGACCAGAATTGGACTCCGTCTGATCAATGCCATGACTTCAGCGCAAAGACTGAAGAGAAGCTTGACCTCATCATGGCTGAGTCCTGAGAGTTCCTTCAGATCATGTCCAGATGAAAACACCGGCCCTTCGCTGCGTAGAACCAAAACATCAGGAAGTCCAGCTCTCTCCCTCTTCCATTCAGACGAATTAACCAACCATCCGTACTTCTTCCACTGCTCGCTCGTCGTATCATCCCGACGCACAGCCTGCTCCAAGTCTTCTAGGACCCGAGTTTGAAAAGGCGGCAAGATGCGAAGCTGTCCACTGACGGGAGATGTGAGAGCCTCGGTAAGCTGTCTCTTGAGATCTTGCAGGATGCCAAGGCTTAGAGCGTTGCGTTTTGCTGGGTTGGAGAGGCGGATGTACGCGACATTGGGTGGCAACTTTGGGAAAGGCATTATTTTCTTGGAGACTCAGACTGATCCGAGATTCATGCAAGTCTCTGAAGAAGTGATCAAGGATGGAAGATGATATTGGCCCTTGGTTGCTGGCTGCGGGTGGTTGTTAACCTTAACCCCGCATTCTCGGCTATCATATCCGCCACCCGGGCAACGCCTCGGTCAACCAGCAGCGAATGAGACACAACCGGAGCAAGTCGAAGAGTGTAAATACTTCATGCTTATAAATACCAACGTTAGATACTAATGTCCATCATTTAATCATGATCTTCTAGCTCAGTTATCCCATCTCAGGCCGGGCTTCAACTATCCATCATTTAATCATACAATCGAAATGGTCTTGATGTCCTTGGCAATAGCATCAAAATCTCCCTCATGCCACTCCGCAAACATTGCTCCGTGGACATAAGCTCCCCCAAGCAAAGTATACCTCCCATCTCCTTGAGGCCGTAGCACGAACGGTCCGTCTGCCCCGACCAAATTCCAAATCTCGTCTCCCTCTCTCGTCGATTGCGGGCCAACTCCAAGCTGTCCCTCCCTTGTTGTAAAAAGGTTTCTACGCACACAATTCATGTTGACTAGCCTCTCAAATTCAAGAGCCTCATCCGAAAAAGGCATAAGCAGCTCTTTCGAGGCCATGTCCGCCATGGCTTCTCCTTCGTCACTCCTTCTGCCCTCTGCCCAAGCAGCGTCGAGTTCTGGCAAGATGGCCCTCATCTCCTCAGGAAACTGTTCGTTCTGACCATGATCACTGTGCTGGCCTTTTAGAGTCCTCTGAGCGCAGTACATGCCGCTTATCGATGACTTGAGCATATCCCAGTTCGGGGAACCCCCGATGTAACTGTGCAGAGTATTTGTCTGCCTGATTGATGCAGCAGGATCGGAGTCCAACCCAGCGATCGCCATTCTTATAAGCAATCCATTGTCCCAGAATCCCAAGATGAGGTCGACTGTGTGTTTTGATGGTGGAAATTGTTTTCCAAAGCTGTTTCTTAGCAGTGTCCTCCAGAGAACTTCCAATCGAGGCTGACGGGCTATTTTTCCCTCTTTCCCAATGAGAGGTTGGTCATAGACTTCCTTGTTCGGCATCAAATCTTGAGCCTCAAGGTATGATCTCAAAGGGGATGTCAGAGGTGGTATCCACACATTTGAGTATTCTGGAAGATCTTGAACAAGACCCATGACTGACCCTGGGTCATCATCCAGGACTAGTGTGTGGATCCCAGTGAACTCGCGAGCCGCGCAGGCCGTCCCAATGCGCAGTCCTTGCACTTGAAGATCTCCACTAGGGCCAAATATGAAGTGCGTGTTTCCGGCAAGTTCCCCGACAGACCACAGGTTTAATACTGGATGAATTATTGCCGACATTAGATCATGACTAATGAAGTCCGGTACCCAAGATTCGAGGCCAGGGGTCTTGGTTCGCCGAGGGTCTTCCTTCAACCCAAGGGCATTGAGACTATTGCTCGACTGTAGCATAAACTTGATTGCATCTCGGAAAGCTTCTGCGATGGGTTTCTCATAGGCTGGGTGTAGCTTTCCAGGCTGGCCTAGCTCCTCGGCCAGACCGAGGAAGGCATACACCTTGTCTCTCGGATCTGTCGCTCTCATGGTCTTGAAGGGGGCCAAAACATTGCTCAGGCCCTGGTGGTCGGGCCCCAAAGTTTTCGTGTGGTGATAACCGAAGCTTTGGAACCCAAAACCCTTTGTCCTTATCACGTAGAGGTCTTCCAGTATCGACTCGTTTGGCCCGTCATCTGGGTTTGGCTGGTAAAGACGGGTTCCCGGGTCCTGTGCCCTCATGGTGTCCGCCTGCTTGGTGACAGTGTTTGAATGCCCCTGAAGCGCTTGAGCAAAGACCCTGAGGAAGTCAAGACAACGGGCCTTATCCAACAAGTACACAAGATAACTGAGATGGTCAAATGTAATGGTTGTTGTTCCACAAACAAATGACAACTGCCGAGATAGGGCGGCTTCCTGTACGACCCACGAGCGCCAAAACCAAGAGCGACTCAAAAAGGCATAGAGAGTAATCCACTCCCAATGCTCAATTGGCTCCATGCCGATATCATGGTATCCCTCTGTTTTAAACATGTTGCGCGTCGCAAGTTTCGAAAACGTCCCAGCTTCGACATTCAGCACCTTCACCATGGTGGCAATGGCAGTTTGAGAGAATTGATCGTCGCCACCGAGCCAAACCAGACAAAGTCGTGATTGCTTAAATATCCGTCCCATGAGCATGACCTGGGAGTTTCGTTCTTGAAGATCCGCCTGATTGATGCAGATCTGGTCGATCCAGATATTCAATGTTGGGGAGATGATCTCTGTCATGTGTGAGCCCTCCGCTGCTGCCATCGTCCGACAATATCGATGACCCGTATTGGAAGCTCGGAGGCGCAAACTTAGAATAGCCGTGTAGAGGTTGGCAGTAACTGAGAAGGGCTTCCCGTCACAGATAATGTCAAACGACGGCGCATCCCAGGCAGCAGCTGACGACACTTCGCTTTCATCGGAATAGACGGTGACTGGGCAACCCCAGGTATACGACAGTGCATCGTAAATCGGATCATCGTTCAAGTCCTTGACGACAAGGGAGCAACGGGGAGTAGAATAAAATTCGAACTCGTTTTCAAATTCTTCCGGATGCACTTGAAGCACCCGGATCGATGTCGGTGTTGGCAGGGGATCGTAGTCGACGACATGAGGCTTGCGATTTTCGGAGTTCTCAGGTGGCCTGATCAAGGGAATAGTTATTTCCTTGGGCCATTTGTGTTGTCTCCAAGACATAGGCTCAAAATTCTGTCCAGTTTGTTCCCTCAGTCTTTTGTAGACTGCGTAGGCCCTTGGGTCCATGGTGTTGGTGGTATTGTTGGTTTTGGGGTGAGAATCACGGGAGTGAAGTGAAGGAGGCAAATTATCTCTCAATAGACAAGGCCAAGGCGACAGATATAGGCTGCACCAAGGCGCATTTTCAACCCCCCTGTTACTTCTCGTCATGCAGGGAACACGCCAAGGTTGCCTTTA
>JABEEN010001605.1:0-29623 GCA_013363205.1 Fusarium tuaranense | reverse complement strand
TTGATGATGCTCTTGGCTTCATGGTTGGATGGAATTTTTTCCTGTATCAGGTTGTTATCATTCCTTTTGAGATTACTGCCTTGAGTTTGGTGTTGTCTTATTGGAGTGATAATATTCCTGTTGGGGCAATCTGCGGTGGTTGCATTGTGCTCTATGGGTAAGTCTCCTCGCGCCTATAGATTGTTACCCTCTGTTATAGTCAGTGGTTTCTAACACTCATATTTATTCAGTCTCCTCAACGCCTTCACAGTCAAGGTCTACGGCGAATCCGAATTCTGGCTCTCGGGCGGAAAAGTCGTCCTCCTCTTCATCCTCCTCTCCTTCACATTCATCACAATGGTAGGCGGAAACCCACAACACGATGCCTACGGTTTCCGCCACTGGAAGAATCCCGGCGCATTTGCAGAGTTTTCCTCAACTGGCATGCTTGGTCAGTTTGAGGGCTTCTTGGCTGCTCTCTGGGCTGCTTCGTTCACTTGCGTTGGACCCGAGTTTGTCTCCATTGTTGCTGCTGAGGCGAAGCATCCGAGGATTTATATCAAGACTGCTTATAAGATTGTTTATCTACGCATCTTGGTCTTTTATATTGGTTCGGCTATTGCTGTTGGTATTCTCGTTCCTTTTAATGAGCCTACCATGACGGCCATCTTCAATGGCGAGACTGGACATAGTGGAAGCGCGGCTGCTTCTCCTTACATCATTGCTATGGGTAACCTTGGCATTGGTGTTTTACCTCACATCATCACGGCACTCATTTCGACTACAATCTTTGCCGCGGGCAACAGTGTTACCTACTACGGTATCCGATCTCTCTACGGACTTGCCATCGAAGGCCGCGCTCCCAAGTTCCTCCGAAAGACTACCAAGCAGGGTGTTCCCATCTACTGCGTCGCAGTGGTCATGGTCTTCCCCTTCTTGTCTTTCCTCCAGATGTCCAGCGGATCCGCCCAGGTCCTTACTTGGCTCATCAACCTGGCTACAGGATGCACCATTGTCGACTACATCGTCATTGCCATCACCTACATCTGCTTCCACCGTGCCACGGTCGTGCAAAAGTTTGACCGCAAGAGTCTTCCCTACCGTGGTTGGTTCCAGCCATACTCTGCTTGGTTGGCGCTCATCTGGGAGATTATCATCATTACCTTTTATGGATACAAGAGTTTCTCTCCCTGGGATGTCGGCTCTTTCTTCACCTACTACGCCATGGTCATTCTGATGCCGATTCTCTTCTTTGGATGGAAGTATGTCAAGGGTACCAAGTGGCTCAAGCCGGAGGAGGTCGATCTTGTTTGGGATGCTCCTTACATCACCGCTTACGAGGAGGCCGCTCCTGATCGTCCCATCGGTTTCTTCAGAGATTGTTGGCAGTCTCTTCCGTTCAACAAGCCCAAGAAGAATACCGAGGAGGCAATCGCTTGTTAAATCACGTGTAAATACCGAGCCGAGGATGTGCTGCATTGGGAAAGTGGGTAACAAGGGATGAAGTGTCGCCATCGACTTTGGGTGTTGAGGACACGTTATAGAAGAGGATAGAGATGAGTCAACCTGATAGTTAGATCGATCTAGGGACGGATGTATGAAGAATCGGCTTTCAATTGACATACCCTTTCATAGCCTCGTCCAACACTTTCTGACAAATTTCACGATGCACATCATTCGACGTCCTAGAAACAAAAGGCATAACAAGACGATTAGCCTCAATAGTCACCTCCTCATACAGCTCCCAATCCTCCCCAAGAGTCCGTTCCGTACTGGGAGTGTTCCCAGGCTCAATCGGTGATGCCGCTGATGAATCTTGTCGCGGACGAACTATCCACTCAGCCCAGACCACAATGCCGGCTGTAGCGTTGGCACGCGATCGAATGCCATGCGGGGTGCACTGAAAGACAGTCGGCCACCTAGCTTCCTTTCTCAGACCGGGTGCCAGCGTGATGACTTCGTGAATCTCAAAGGTGCGGAGGGTGTTGTCCGGGGGACCGAAGAAGGGATCACTTGTGATGCCGTTGATATCCGTTGGCTTTTCCGTAAAGTCGGCGATTACTGGATTGCTCTGGAGAGTTGGAGTGTATGTCTGGATGAAATTGAGGACCGACTCCGGGGGTAAGGTGTTTGGGATGGGGATGGAGATGAAGAAGCGATACTGTGACCGCATTGCAAGGCTGGGACGAGTGACTGTCAGCGTGTCTCACTAGTCAAATTGAATGGAGTCATCTGCAATACCTGAGTCAGATTTGCTTTCAACTGGTAAGCGTATGTGCGTGGTTTTGGCAGCTTTTGTGAGAGTGCTGCTATGACCATCGCCGATCACGAGGGGTAAAGTGACGTCAATCAACACAAATGAAATCTCATCAACAAAAGTCGTGATATCTTTTTGTCTCAAGACGCGCTGCATACGCGTTACGCTGCAGCCTCATCAAATCGTGGGTACAGTCAGAAGTCTAATCCCCCAAGAGGTGGGGGTGGAGGGAACTACGGGAAGCTTCCTCAAGACCGTGACGCTTAGTTGAACAAGCGGGTATATATACTTAACGCGGCGTTAGGTAAAAAGGGATAAGGTAATGATTTTCATTGATTGATTGATTGATTAGATTTCCCGCCTCGTCACGCCACAAATACGAGAAGTGACATGCTGAATACGGCCACGATCCATGTAGCCACTGTTGACAACTCTGTCAATGATATCGCCGAACTTGATGATCCTCCTGATCCTCCTGCTCCTGTTGGTTTTGGCGTCGCGTAAACCCTTCCAAAGAGGACATCGCCGTTTTGTCTCCCGGTGATCTTTGTGCTGTTCTCGCTCACAATCTCACCCTCGAATTCGATGCTAATGTCAAGGTCCATTCTCCAGTACTCGTCGTATTTGTCGTTCGGGCGAATCTCTCTGAAATAAGACCTCTCAAAAACCTCGGACATGATAAAGGTGAGGTCTTCGCCCTTTCCGCAGATGGCCGCTCGTTCGCTCATGTACGGGAGACCCGACTTGATTGTCTGCTTCAGCGAAAAAGTCATTGAATCGGCTCCGATATCCTTCATCTCGGCCTTGGCGCCCTTGCTAAGCCAAACCGTCGGAGTCGTCGTGTTGAGGTAATCATTGTTCTTAGGAATCTTGCTATGCCGGAGAGGACCGAGTACAGAGCCAGTAGTTTGGTTGTATGCACACACATCGCTGAGCGTGAAGTACTGGCTGTTTCGGACATCGTAGCGTGAACTGAAAGGAACGTAGGCATTGTCAGGCTCGGGAGGGACATTGGTGTATTCTGCAGAGGCGGAGAACTTGTCGTCGTCAAAGTCGGTGATCTTGGTATCCCAGTAGACACGCGTCATCTGATGTTTATCGGTGGAATCAGCGTTTCGATAAAGGGCGTCCAAGGGCTTGGCGAAGCCGCCTCCGTATGAAGTCTCGGACAGAACAAAGTCGCTTGACCTGATCTGAACCCATCGCTGATAAACGTCGAGGTATGGACCATGTGATTGGTTGGTCTGGTCCGCTGGTTGGAATCCGTAGAGGTTCCAGTGGAAAGGGTTGACATCGGTATTGTTTCCTCTGGGCGCTGCCACGAATAGAGCTGGATAGGTATACTTCTTTTCATCGTCGTCGTTGTTGCCGCAGCCGTTGGCTCCATTGATCTCCCACACCGTGCTATCCTTGATGCGGTGTCGAATGGTGATTGTGCCGTTGTAGTAGATGCCTGGTAGACCAAAGAGCATCTCTCGCTCCTGGAGTTGCTGACAGCCGCATTCTCCCAGACCGCAATCGATCCTGCTGCTCAAGCCGTTGGGATAGCTGTAAGTCCCATAGGGGTAGCCAGAACTTCCACCACCTGATGTGCCTCCAGAGCTACCGCCATCAGAGCCTCCACCACTACTACCTCCACTGCTACCTCCACTGCTTCCTCCACTATCGCCAGAGTCGCCTCCTCCCCTTCTAGCCGCAACCGGGCCAAAGAACGACAAAGATAAACAAAGAACCGAAGCAAAAAGATCAAACCTCATCTTGACCGCAAAAAAATTTGATGTAAAAGTTGAAAATAAAATAACTCACGTTATTAGGCAGCACACGAGTAAATATGCGAGTCGACTCATTCCGCGAGGCGGAGCAACTAACAATAACACATGCAGATCCCTGTCATGCTTATGTTCAGCTCTCGACAGGGGTACAGATCCTCATCTTAAGCTTGTCTACTCCGGCCTCTCACAAGGTCTAGATCGTCAAAATGCCAAGAAATGGCGGTTTCACGGGACCTTTAGACTGCGACAATCTTACCCGAGAAGCAATTAAGGCATTCTAGGTAATCAATAGTCGCCCGATTGATATGGTCCATCTGGTGGCTTTGACCTTGAGATGCAGGTGGCAAATGACGTCTTTGATCTGCAGGGATTTTTTTTTCTTCTTCTTTTTCGTATTGTCTCGTGTTGATCAATTTTGTGTGCCCATCTCGTAAATTAATCTGAGCAGGGAGAGGAAACTGACGATTCGTGCATTTACGAAACTTGCATAACGGAGAGGTCATGGCTCAGCCTTATGCAACCCTTTCAGCCTTACCACAGGATGGATGGCGAATAAGCGGGAAGCTGCTGACACCTCCATAGATTATTGTCTATTCTGTTTAATGCAATAGGGTGAGGCGATAGATACTACTCCTCTAGGACCAAGATCCGATCCCAAACACCAACACAACTCTCTCTATGCTCATATTTAGTAGCAAGAGCCTTTATAGAATCCTGAACAATGATGAGATTGCAAGTTGACTACCTACTTTTCTCATATGAACGTCAAAGATAGCTAAAAATGATTTCGCCGATATTCACGGAGCTATACCTCCTCCAACTTGACGATACTTCAGCCCGAGGGTTCCCACTCCGGCAGCACACCCTACAGAGCTTCAAGGCCCCAAAAGAATATTCTCCATGATTAATTCCGGCGGCACTCCAGTAGATGGGACTATGGATGCATGCCATACCCGTATCATCATGATTCATAACCCATGCAGGCTGAACGCCTCCAAAACATGAAGAAATGGCAAAAAGAAATGCCTTGCCGTCAGCAAGACTCGAACTTGCGTTTTCAGTGCTTCAAGATAGCCACAAACTGATGTACTAACCCCTATACGATGACGGCTCGTTTGGTGTTTGTTGAAGGGTGGTGTTGTATTAGATGCTATATTCTCCCCCTGTGAAGCCATTCGGGGTAAGTAAACTCCGATCTTTTCAAACATGCATTTTCCATGTGACATCTGCCTTCTTAGAGTGTGCAGCTAGCTGGCAGGTAATTCTCCTTCGTACTCGATAACGCAACCCCCGATAGAAAAGTGATTCATCTCCTAACAGCAAAAGCAGGTCTGATCTCGAGGTCACCGAAATCGAGAAGATCCTCTAGAAAATCCCTCTTACCCTCCTCAAAGCACCCATAAAGTCCCTCATCCGTGATATACTCCCCATCTCCCATCTCAAAACAAAGTTTCTTGCAGTTCCAAAACACGGACCTCCCTCGGCTGTCGTCAACTTCCCACAACCCTTCAAAGGCTGGCTGTTCTCCAACAATGACGAATATATGGGATGCGTAGTTATTCATGGCGAGGGCGAGGGGCTTTATTTCATTGTTTCGAATAGCCATCTCGGATATGGCAACGTTTTTAGGCCTTAGGTTTGAGGAGATCATTCTGTTGGCCAGATCATCTTCAAACATTCGCTCCCAAGGGGCGTTGTAGAAATCTTCAATCTGACTGGTTTCGACGTATATTGTGTCGCGTTGAGGGTCAAAAGGTCGCATGCATGTGTGGTCGTCGCCTTGTGGGGGTATCTTAATGCCATACTCGCGAGCCCATTCAAGGGCGACGTGACGAGCTTCGCTGTTGACAAGTGTGAGGGGTAGCTCCACTGGGATCTGTATCACCAAGTCGGGACGAAATTCAAGGTCGATCTTGTCTTCCAAGTCTGGATGGTAGCCCTCGTCGCCCGGTTGGAGGTACCGCGGGTGCCAGAGTCCTTTTCTGTATCGACATATGGCGGGTCCTATTACTGGTAGGGCGTGTTGCCATATCCGCGTGCGTAGCTCTGGGGGGAGACTTGGGAAGAGGGTGAATGAGGGAGATTCTTGCATCATTATCATGTACCGATGCAATGGATGTCTTTGTGTTGCGTGGGCTGGTATTCTATTATGGAGAATGTTGTTCTTTGCTTCTATGACCAAGGACGGGGCACTCTTGCGAATAAATAGCAATTGGTGGACTAATGAACATGGAAGATGAGGTGAGAATGTTGATTGTTGCTCGTAAATATTGGGGCGATGCAACGCAATCGGAGTCATCGTGATCCAATGGAGGTGGTTTCGGCTGCATGCATACAGCAAGGGTATTGACCCGAAGCTGCAGGTAAGTAGGAGATGGTTTGTTGTTCAATAGCTTTCACTGAATATCAAGTCTAGCTGAGAAATAAAATCATAGGCATGCCGTTCCAGATCAAGATGATGGCCTCTCTGACACTCTATAGCATCTAGCCGAAGGAATTCCTAACCAAAGTACTTTGCACTTAGTCTTCGCGTGAATACAGATGCCGATTTCAGTTCCACAAGAATTCTTCCTATGTTGCCGATCATGGCCTTTTCGAGTGCGGTCTGCCCACCAGGAGTGGGTTTCCAGTTTCCTTTTGCAGTTGCATGTTGCGCCGACGCTGCGTCACCCACCCTTAAGTGGGCTTCCAACTGTTACGACACTTGGAATAAGTGAGATGCGATGGCTCGAGATAAGGTTACTCAGGTAGCCCAGGTCAAAGATGAATTAAATCCCACCTTTCTTGCCCTAGCACAGCAACTCGCCCTTTAGATACGGCCAGCCACCCCTAATTTCACCTGCTATCGCGCCCAAGTTAGAATTCGTCAACCATGCCTTACAAATACCACCAGCCGAATAAGCAATATCTCAAGGATGCAGTTACGTATTGACAGCCACCGGCATCAAAACTTAACCAGAAGATCCCGTTATATGGAGTTTGTAAACCTTGGTGGGCTCCAGCTAACAACACTCGCCAAGAACCTGGTGGCAGAATTTTGAACTTTTGAAGACCAGCGAGTCATCATTTGGTTGTGGCCGGATCGTTTAAAAAAGA
The DNA here is from genome assembly GCA_013363205.1 of Fusarium tuaranense. Lineage (NCBI taxonomy): Eukaryota > Fungi > Ascomycota > Sordariomycetes > Hypocreales > Nectriaceae > Fusarium > Fusarium tuaranense. The sequence goes on along the minus strand of JABEEN010001605.1, from coordinate 22,519 downwards.
AGGATAGTTCCCACCACTGTGATTCGTGAACTAGTACTATCTCTATAGGATCCTGTCCTCTTGGGTTTCGTCGAGCGAGTCCTCCTGCACCGAATATACGATCTTCTAGCTCAGTTATCCCATCGAGGACCGGCTTCGGCTATAACAAAGAACGCATTCCGAACACAGCATAGCATCATATCAACATAGTCAGCCATAGTAACAACGAACAGAGTTATTGACATGTGCCGACACGAAAAAGCAATGCCGCAAACCAATATAAACTAAACGTCGGTCCTGGTATGACGCGACGCAGGTAGCAAGGGTAGATGAAACTATAGCATTGATGTGTGGTTGTACGACTATAGCGTAAAACTCCAGAGAGACGATAAGGCCAAGAAAAGCGATATTATATCCCGCTAGAGCGTCAGTTTTAGTCAGGAACTAGGCTATGGAATCGGGTCAAGGCGCTTTGTACATTTCGTTATCTTAGTAGGTACCTATGTGAAGGTTGTGTACCTAGGTTCAGGTCCAGTCGTACTTGCAGGACGAAGGCGACCTTGTTGCGGGTAGGAGTGTCCTATAGTGCATAGAGTATTTGAGGCGGCATTTGGCACTGTACAAACCTCTCTTCTTCTTCATCATTACAACCAACCAACTACCTTCTTTCAACCCTCAGCCCGATTCTTCACTGCAAAACTAGTCAGTCTGGTTCTTGGCAGCTAGCTCAGCCTGATTTTTCACAACCAACCACATATCAAGAACCCCGCTCTGCCTTCATCTCCCCGCTTGAGGTAATGTACAGAAAGGTACGCGATGGTAGAAACCTACCCCTGTCACAGGCCAAGCTGATATGGCCAACTCCCTCATCAACAAGCTGGTTGCTAGCGCAGCCAGCGTCCAGAACGAGGTTTCTCTTGCGGCCGCCAATCTTAACCTCGATTTCACTCTCGTCAGGCTAGAGGCCCCCAAGGAGTTCAGAGGTATCGACAATAGCCTCAGCGATGTGCGAAGAGAGAATGCCGAGAGAGGTACGCTGCACCGAACTGCCCGCAAGTTGGGTGCCCTTTTTGATGGGGTTCCGCCCCCAGCCGAACACCTATTGTCAGCCTACGGCAAGCGTGTGTCCGAAATCTGCGAGCGGACGAACATCGGTCCCGAAGAACGAGCCAGACATGGCATCTTCTATCAATTTGCCGGGCCCGATTCGACCAGCTTGTGGGCAGCAGCAACCTCTGGCGCAAATGCAATTGCCATTCACCTACTGGCATCTATGATTGCCGGAGTGTTTGACCGTACTCAGTCAGTTTCTCTTTGGTTGCAGCTCATCGAGAGGAGGAAAGCAGAAATCGAGAGTACCATCGACAAGGAGAGAGACGCAGCCAAGGCCATGAAAACGGCGCTTGCAACCCAGCAAGAATTCACAAGAGACGAACTAGCAGCTTGGGACAACAGCGCTCGGTCCTGGATCGACACGGCGCATACAGCAATGGCCGAACAGCGAAGAGCCGTGCTCTTGTATTCCGACGAGGCTGGGGCTCCCGTCAACAGTTCAACCGATCCATACGACAGTGCCATCACAGCCTGGAAGGATGCAATGTCTTCGATGGATTCCCTCATTCAGGGCACCCCGCAGAGGGTTCGAAATGGTGCTATTCTCTTGGCCATAAATTCCTGGCACCTGTATCCTGATCTATGTATTTTGAGCCGCGGGCCAGATGTCATTCATCAGAGAGATCCGCTTGTTCTTGGCTCTGGGATCCTAACGGTGGACGTCGAGAGGTCCTCCGAAACTTCCGGCAGCGTGGTATGGTCTCTGCCACTGGCGTATTTGAGGTACTACGGTGAACCCGTCCTCGTGAACCGTACCCTCAGCATGAACTCGCGGATATCTATGGATCAATTCCGGTATGTCTTACTTGGATGTGTATTCTCTACTTGGAAAGGTTCTTGCGGCTCAGTCTTAGACTGCATCAACTTCATGGCTCGATTGTCGGATGCCTTGCGCTCGCCCGAGCGATCAACACAAGATTCAACACAAGATGCGACACAGCGCAAGTCCCAATTGCTCCGGATGCAACAGGTCACGGCTCACACGTCCTGGATTGGACAACTTCTCATGGCTGCAGATGACGTCGTATCCGGAGATGATGCTGAGAGGGAGACTGCTATGAAATTGGTCAATCATGGTCGTCGGCATGGCGGGTTCCTCTGTGCGCCTGATTCATGTCCTCCACCATTCTTCGGGCTGTGCAACATCCCGTTTTTATTCCACTTGCTGAACGACCCTGAAGCCCGGATAAGATATCTGAGACAACTCGCGAATGACCGCGGCCTGTCGAGCGAACAGTACGTTATCAGGTACTACGTTCCTTACAAAATGCGCTATTACGAATATGCTACTATAAAACCTGTCAATTCAGATTTTGGAGCAAGCAATCAGTCCGGGTTCATTCGCCGACCGAACCCATCAACTGCCCAACGTGAAGCGAGACACATACGATGGATCCCATTGGGGAATAAACGACCAGGTTGCGATTGTGGTGAAGCTTGCTTCATGGGAGGACCTACGCAACCACGAGAAGGAAAAAGATCCCATTTAATGCGATTGGGGCGAAAGATAATGGGCTCTGACAAGATGTGCCATTGCCAGCAATACGGAGGCTGTTTAGTGGCCTGCCATCCGGGCCTGACAAAAGAATGCCTCTCCCCCGAGCAGAGGTTTATAACGGATCACATGAGCGACATTCATAGTAGAGGAGAAATCTGCTTGCCGGTGCACGAGATGCACATGGCATCTAATCCAAAGGACTGGCAAGCGGATTTTGGGAACGGGACAGATTTCCAGGACGCCCTGACGCGGCTTGCCAGTGGTGAGTTTTCGATCCTATATAAATACTTTATCGAGGTCGCAAGGCTGACAAAATGCCAGGACAAGATGGAATAAACACCTCCGTACGCCTTGAACTTTACACCGGCGATGATGGCTATGGCCAAATATGCAGAGTGTCTGATCCTAGCCAAGCCCGACCCGAGGGGAACCCGGAATCCCCCACCCATCTCATCACGGGGGAGACATTCCAAAAAGCCTTTGAGCCTGACCAATTTGATCACGACCGTCTGACGAGATGGTTCACCAACGATCTTGGAAGAGACTATCCCAAATTTGTGCAACCGCTCCGGGCCTGTGCTGCGGCAGTTGAGATGTATTCACGCCTGCCAGAAGCAACCGTCGACTCTTCAATTGTTGCACGCACGTCACTCACCGATGCTCGGTGGTTTTCAGATGAAGATGGGGATGACAGTTCACCGATGAGATCGAGACTCTCGCGACCTGAGGCATTTGCCTGCATAGCCATGTTTGATTCGGGCCGCATCTATGACACCGGGTACCTGCAAAATGTGTTTGCCATGACTTATGGCAACTCCATCTTTGTGGCAAGCCCCATGATGGCTGACCCTTACGAAGAGCCCGTTGAGACCGAAATCAAACGTGTTCCCGGTAACATCGGACAGCCAGGGCTGTCATTCCTCATTCCACCACCAGAACCAAGGATTAGAAAGTCAAACCCCGAGGCTTGGACCGTTCTCAACCACAAGCCGTTCGAAGGACAACTCGAGGACAACTTCTGGAAAACATCGATGCACTTGACCCTCACACAGTACCAGCCCGGGTTGCCTGGCCTGCACCACGATGAACACTTCATTGATGAAGCAAGTGCCCTCCGGGAAACCCTGGTCCAAGTCTACGACAGCTCAGAATGGGTATGCGACCTCGACCTTCTATCGAGTCTCAGTAACCCGCTCGTCTCCCGTGTTACTTGCAGTGACCAGGAGCAACATACACCATCTCAGACGATCCCGGAAACCTTTCCGCAGACTGTCGTGGTTGACAACTGGGAAGAATTGCTTACACCACCCGTTGATGCCGCAGTTTCCGTTGTTCGAACATCCGGGAACTGGCTGGGACGGCTCGCTGCTGTGGGGGTTAGCACTCGCTTAAAGAGACGTGCTGTTATTCTTCCGAAGCAGCCGTGTTGGTCTTGTGTCGAGACTCACTTGGGAGGGTTGAAGCCTTCTAGTGATGATGATTTAGACCCTGTTCTCATCTTGTAGAGCTCTATACAAGGAAGTCAGGTCAAGAATTAGGACCGGTGCGGTAGGACACAGGGGATGGCATCATCAACGGTTTGGGGGTCACAGAGAAAGGGAGATTATCTCACTAGAGGTCGTATGCAAGAGGGTGGAAGGGCAGAATACTTTCGCCGTTAGATTCAATTTGTTCGGTGCAATTGTCTGGCAGACATGGTGTTGAACGAAGTGCTATCGGCATAGGACAGCACATCTGGCTGGAATCTGCGAGACAACAGCCTACCAGACGCTGAAAAAGACAAATGGAAGTTCGCACACGCAGCGCATGCCTCTGTCTTTCAGGGAACCAATCGTAATAGAGACAAGAAATCCAGCGACGACTGCCCAGGCGCTGACGTTTCGGTTGCACCAAGTGATCTACGACGACTGGCGGGTAGGATCTGATGCAATCCGTCACGGCCGTAGGTGCGATGTATCAACCAAGACGCGTAAACCGACGCGCTGGACAGGGTTGGGTGTGGTGCTTGGCATAATTGGCGTGTATCTTTTGTTGATCCTACTCACGACTTCGCGCAACGGATGAGGCATTCACGCTTGAAAGCGCATGGCAAGCGATTCTGCAGATGGTGTCGCCTCACTGTTGACTGGTGATGGAGGGATTAGATGTCGCGAGGGACATGAAAATGAAAGAATGGGCCAGGTCGACAGCCCAGCCTGGTCTACAAACACGCTATGGAATATCGGGATCTCCCGGTAACTTCCACTCCAATCAGCAGGTGGTCGGCATGGAGGGGGGCTAGATCATCTTGTTTATCGAACGAGGCGCCGAAGGAGGGGGATCTGTCAGTGCTAACCACCTCTTGTCAACGGAAGATGATGAATTAGGAAACGCGCTTACAGGCACGGACACGTCAACATGGCCGAGAGTTGCCTTGTTCAGGTGCTGTCGGGCTTGATGCATCTCGAGTGGGCGCTAATGAATGGGGGGGATCTGCAGAGTACGGCGTCGGCCACCTTGATGGGAGCAATGGGAGAGCTACCCTGAACAATGTGCAGTTTTACAGGATGAGGATCGCTGCGGGATGGAATCAAGGGGGTGGTTGTTTATCATGTATTAATCTGAGAATGATATTATGGTCATGATATTTACTACTATCATTACATGTTTACTATCCTTCACCGACATGCGAAAGGAATGAAATAGCATCACTTTAACACACAATGAGGGGTAACATCACCAAACACAAATTAACCATGACGTTATCCCAGTAACCTTCAACCGTCAATTTCAGGTGGACGGACGAGACAAAATAGAACCCCGGTCTTCAACCTGGGTCTGTGGGTCAAGGCGCAGCAGAGCAAGCAAAGAATGGGATGGGATGGGATGGGGATGCGGATGCTGCACCTCAACGCTTACCCGGCTTGCCGGTTCGTGGGGGAGGGATGAATGGCGGTGTGCCACGTACAACACCAAGCGCAGGCAAGAAAGAGTCAAGAACCTGGTTAATGTTCAATCTATCACGGCTATACTCGAGACATTGGGGGTCATTCGCTTGCTGCAGGCTGTGCGGGTGGCTTGTCTCGGATGTGTGATAATTGTGATTCCGTGAGAGCCTCAGTCACAGACAATTGCGCGTACAGTACAGATTACAGCAGCCTGCCTGAGAATGGCCCAGGTTCAAGCGCCCAACTTACACCGGAATGGGCCGTCATGTCCAGCCTCGTTGGCGCCAGCCTCAACAGATTGAGACAATTTCTCGCAGCTACTGTAGCTATGGATGCCCGCTCATGGTCACGGTGACACTTTTGACAAAGGCTCTTACGATCTCATGTACCCATTGACCGAGTTCAATAGACGCCCAGAATCGAATCCCAGTTAATGTGGTGCCAACACCCGCAGTCTTAGCTTCCGGGCTGCGCACTCATTCTAGCTCCCCAGCCACTGTTTTTTTTTGTGTCATGACCCCAGGCCTGAAATTCCTCGCCTGATCTTCCGATTGCGGGCGCCAACAGAAAAAACATCCAGGGTCTTTTACTGTTAGTGCAGGGCGCCTTTGGCGGGGGAAAGAAAAAAAGAAGAGTCAATCATCTGACATCTCAAGCAAGCGGATATCACAACACAACAAACAAACCTACAGACGAACCGGCAAAAGAGCCGCTGTAAACAAAAGACCCCCCAAATAATTTATCCTATGAGGACATTTGTTTATTTTCGGCTCCGAGACTCTATTCGCCACCAGAGCACAACTCTTGCAGCACCTAGACAGCCCTGCTTGTGTGTAAAAGCGCTAGAGACACTACGTGCTGCAGGGGTTGCCTGTTGCGTGCATTCCCTCTGAGCTCAGGCCGTCGAATGACCTGTCATGCAAGGTTTAGAGGACCCTGAGGTTTACTTGCGGGGGTGGGATAACCTACCAGTCTGGTCGTAGTCTTGCCTTTGTCGACGATCATCAGTCGTGTGCCCTCTCGTGGAACTCCTCCATTGGCCGCCCACTACCATGTTCGAGCCCAGAGATTTTCCCAGTTGTGGCGGGCAAGCGTTGAGGGGAAGCCTGCAACCCGGTGTGGCATGATTGCACTACGGAAAGCTGTTGTGAGTCGAGCCGCCGGACGGACCTTGTGAGGCACACACACTCGGTCAAGACTACCGGCATGGTCTAGGATATAGCAAACAAGCGTCTATATAAGACGTGATATCTTCACCATGTTGACGAGGAAGAATCATCCTTCACTCAAGCCTTTTACAACAAACTACAAGCTTGAACGAGCAGCAAAACCAAAACGAATTCCACCACCTCTTACCCGCACATATCCACAACTCTCGCCTATCTATACTTCAACATGGCTTGGTTTGATGACTCCTGGGATGTCCAAGAAGCCGGTAAGCATTATCATGCCTCGAGCAGGGGGTGTATGTGAGTGTCCACACGCTAAACAAAAACCCCAGATGTCGCTTCCGCCCAAAAGTACGGAGATGTTGCCCAGCAGGCCATCGCTCTCCTCTCCAAGTTCAAGACCGAGGCCAAGACTGTCCACGATCTCCTGAAGCACCTCTCGGAAGCCGCTGCCCAGATCGAGGCTCTGGAGAAGGCCAAGGCTGATCTCGAGGCTCAGCTCGCTACCCCTGCTGCATCTGAGGTTGCTGAGCCTGTTGAGGAGGCTCCTGCTGCTGAGGAGGAGAAGCCCGCTGAAGAGACACCCGCCGAGCCCGAGAAGGCTGCTGAGCCCGAAGAGAAGGCCGCTGAGGAGGCCCCCGCTGCTGCTGAGCCCGAGGAGGAGAAGCCTGTTGAGGCTCCTGCCGCTGAGGAGAAGCCCGCTGAGGAGGAAAAGGCCGCCCCTGTCGAGGAGGCCCCCGCCGCTGAACCCGAGAAGGCTGTTGAGGAGGAGAAGCCTGTCGCCGAGGCCGAGCCCGAAAAGCCCGCCGAAGAGACCCCCGCCGTCGAGGAGGAGAAGGCGGCTCCCGCTGAGGAGAAGGCAGCTGAGCCTGAGAAGGTTGAGGCCGAGAAGCCCGCTGAGGAGGAGAAGCCCACAGAAGCCCCCGCCGCCGAGGCTCCCGCCGTCGAAGAGAAGCCTGCCCCTGTTGAGGAGAAGGTCGTCGAGGCCCCCGCTGCTGAACCCGAGAAGCCTGCCGAGCCCGAGGCCGCCAAGCCCGTCGAGGAGACCCCCGCTGTTGAGGAGAAGCCTGCTGAGAAGGTCGTCGAGGCTGAGAAGCCCGCTGAGGAGGAAAAGCCCGCTCCCGTTGAGGAGAAGGCCGCACCTGTTGAGGAGACAAAGCCTGCCCCCGTCGAGGAGGCTCCCGCCGCCGAGCCCGAGAAGCCAGTCGAGGAGAAGCCTGCTGAAGCTGAGAAGCCAGTAGAAGCCCCCGCTGCCGAAGAGAAGCCTGCACCTGTTGAGGAGAAGGTTGTCGAGGAGAAGCCCGCTGAGGTCGAGACACCCGCCGAGAAGCCCGTCGCTGAGGAGAAGCCTGTTGAGGCTCCCGTCGAGGCTCCCGCAGTCGAAGAGAAGCCCGCTCCCGTCGAAGAGAAGGCTGCCCCCGTTGAGGAGAAGCCGGTTGAGGCTGAGAAGCCCGCCGAGAAGGTTGTCGAGGCTCCCGTTGCCGAGGAGAAGCCCGTAGAGGCTGAGTCCACAAAGGTTGAGCCCGTACCCGAGCCCGTCGTGGAACCCAAGAAGGTCGAGACAATAATCGCCCAACTCAACGGAGCTGCAGCCCCCGAGGTCTCCAAGCTTGTCGCCCCCAAGGCCTAAGCTGATGCAATTGAAGAAGGGCAATCCATGTTTTTTGCTGAGCGAAATCTCACCAAAAAACATTCCTCCCCTTTCATTCATTGACAACAACTGAGATTGTTTGTCTGCATATCCCACAGCGGCTCTTGGGATCGGCCGAGATGAGCGGACCACATGTCGTGTCTCATCGTCTGTTGGATGATACCACCCCCCATTAAAAAAAAGGTCCCTAGGTCACAGACGAAGTTTATGATTCACGATTTTGGAAGGTCAGCTCACACGCCTGAGAAGAGGGGCTTTGAGGACTCTTGGTCTCGCTGGAATGTAGGCCTGGGTTCTTTGGTAGCTGCTCTTGGTGATTTTGGGCGACATCGTTGAGGAGGAATGGTGTTTAAAATGTTGTACTAGCGTCTGTAGCCTTTGAATTTGCGTCTATTGATGGTAGCTTTCCATCATTATGTCATTGCCTCTCTTGCCTGTGATGGTTAAGTTGGATGTCAAGTGAGTGATAATTGGCTTCGGTAAATTGTCGAGCGAAATAAGAGTGAACACATAAATAATTGTCTTCATTTGTTGTTGCGTAGCCGATCTTTGATGAAGTGGTCTTGTCCTGGGCTTCGTTCTGTACCTAAGGACCTTCTACTAGCGCCAAGAGGAGGACGAAGAAGCGAGGAACACGCGGGGGACGCCTTCGTATTATTACCTTTTCCGGGCCTGATTTTCACGATTACCGCTTGAGAGAACGGGCCCATTGCTAACGTGACAGTCGAGGCCTGCATTGCGGCCCAAAGTGATCGACTCGACAGCAAGCATTTATGCTTTAAAGGATCAATCTAGTAGACTAGTGTCATGCAAAAGTCAGGGACAAACGGGATTCGGCTGATTGACGATCCCTCGCCTATGTAGGGTTTAACAGCCGAGTGGAGATGAACACTGTGTCCCCTCTGGGGCATCTTCAGGTGAACTGTCGGTCAATGTTGCACATTTACTTGCATATTCATGCGTGAAATCGAGTCCTTCCGTGGAGAATAACACAAACAGGTACTTCTTCACACAAACAGGGGTAGTGATCCCGTCGTGCCATGGTTGTTGGTACAACCCCTGCCTGCTCATCTCCACACGCTTATACCGAAGACGTTATTCACCATGGTCGATCCCGGTTTAAGTTCAACGCCATGACAGGATCTTCAAACGGGAGCGCACGGCACTTTTTTCCCCTGACGATGATGGTGTCGGATGCTAGAAAACCCCGTCTCCCCAAAGTGTAGTTGTAGGTTTAGAGATGGTTAAGTTTAACTCTATTGTTTGCTTCCTAGCTTGACCTCTGCTATGGCTACTGAGCTCAAGCTGTCCGATGTCGAGTTCATGACACCATGGTACCGGCAACGGACCGTTATGGTGTTTGGCATCTGTTATCCTCTCGCTGTTTTGGCTGTCATTCTTCGATTCGTGAGTCGGCGGATAGCGCACAACGAACTCTGGTGGGATGACTGGCTGTCTTTGTTTGGACTTGTAAGTCAATCTTGAACCGTTGAACTAACTTTGAAGCTAATGGCGTTTCATTAGGTGATGACGGGCGGTTTCTGCGCTTGCGTACTCTCGTGTCTTCCGAGCAACGACTTGATCGATGGTAAACAAGAAATCACAAACGCTCTTCTGGTTAAGGGTTCACAAGGGGCATACACTGCTGAGCTGTTTTACTATTTGAATCAGCTGAGCTTGAAGTTTTCCATCTTGTGTTTCTACTGGAGGGTGTTCTCTTCTTCCAACTACATGAGGACATCTATTTATGGGATAGGTGTCTTTATCATCCTCTGGTTCATCGCATCGGTATGTTGCACTTGCTGCTTCGTTCGCTGGATTTCTCTGACTGGAGCTGCAGTTCATCGTCGCCGTTCTTCAATGTGTCCCAGTTCAAGCCAACTGGGATCCCATCGCGAAGATGCAGCCAGGGGTCAAATGCGTCAACTTGAATGGCTTCTTCTTCGGCACCTCGATACCAAATATCATCGCTGACTTGGTCTTGGTCCTGCTACCGATTCCACTGGTTCTCCGTCTAAAAATCACAATCGCGCAAAAGGCGTTTGTCATATTCTTCTTCATTCTTGGAGGATTGTGAGTGGTGCTTTTTTCCCTTACCCCTATTGCTACTAACTCCTCTCAGTGTTGTCATCACCTCGATTATCCGCCTGGAGCTCATTACACAAGTCAACTTTGCAACCTTTGCCGTAAACTGGACAATGGACAATTCAGTGTTATGGACTATCGTGGAAAACTGCTGTGGCGTCATAAGCGTCTGCCTCCCATCACTTCGACCGATTATAAAACTCGTCCCCTGGAAAGCCTTCCAACATGCTTTTACACGCAGCTACGGTGCGAGCGGAGACTCCAAGACAAGGACGAGGACAGCGACGCATGGATTCGATCGATCGAGGCAACGGTCTCAATGGAGCGAGATTCGATCGACAAGTGCTGGACCGTCTGATGCTTACGGAATTCGGAAGGACACGCAGGTTGAGGTGGTATCTATCGAAATGGGGAGTGCTTCAAACATGGGGAGCGCTTCAAACTCGAGTCAGGTTCAACTTGCAGGGCAAGCATCATCCTAGACAGTCATTACTTGGGTTTACGAATATTTAATAACAGGTGAATAAGAGCAAGCCACAGGGACAAAGTCTAGCTGGTATATCGGGAAACCAAGCGTATCACTGACTACCTGCCTCGCGAGGAGACTCGACTCGGAACGCCGTTGGTTGACGGTAATAGCCGAGACTGTTATCAACTCCTGTTCAGTTATGCTGCATCAGCGGTAAGTGCGGCCTGATGAATGCCCGACATTCCTTGTCGATTCCTTGATTGTCGATTCTCCAAGACGTTGCATTATTACTCTCTACGCGGATCACTTGGAACGACATCCTTGGCAGCATCCTAGGAAAGGATACGATCGGCAGGATCGAGTCTAGCTCCCTGACTCGCGTAGACCGGAGAACAACAAGACTCCCCGGCTGCCTCGAATAAATGTGCATGCTTTTTTGGTTCTTCAACCAACAAAGTTCAGCAAGCGACACATCTCAGGTTGGCCAAGTCCGCGCCGTGCCGCAGGCGAAACCTAAACACACGCAGTTGTTACCATTATAAGCCAAATTACGCATTGTTCATCAACGGTCCCCCTGCAAGTCTCCGCTGATTTTCAGATTACGATGGTCGTGAAGGAGCTAGCTACCCCGCAAGGATCCGGGGACGGAACTGCCGCGGTGGAAGCTTTACTCAAGCAAGCATAGTCTGCAGGGGAGGATCTGGTATCCTTGAGGACCTATAGCCGAAGGCATCGAGGATCTTGTATGCGGATTTGCATAAAAACTGGGATGTTTGGATGAACGTTACGTAGAAGATCAGCACATCTGCTGTTACATTTCTTCTTCCTTCTCCTCCAGGGTCTTCTGACTTTGCTTTTCTTCCTCAGTTGTCGATCACTTACCGTGCTTGCCTCATCCCACAGGCCATACAGACTCCCTGAAACACTCAGCTTAAAACCACCAGGATGAAGGCCTCCATTCTTCTCGCCTGCTTCGTCCAGGCTCTCCGAACCTCTGCCTCTGATGCCAAACTCCCAGCAGACTACGAAGCAACGACCGGCCTCGTCAAGACTCAAGATGGAGTGCACCTGAACTACACCCAAGCTGGCCCTCTCTTGGGACAGAACCTCGTCTTTATTCCCGGATGGCGACAAAGTGCTGCTGAGTGGAAGAAGCAGGTTGAGTACTTCTCCAAAGCTGGTTACCGCGTCACTGCGTACGATATGCGCGGTCATGGAGAGTCTGAGAAGCCTAGCTTTGGATATCGACTCAGTCGCTTTGGTGCAGACCTCAACGACGTTTTGACGACTCTCGACCTCTATAACGTCAGCATCATCGCTCACTCCATGGGTTCCTCTGTTACGTGGGCATTCTGGGACCAGTATCCCGACGAACGACGACGAATCGACCACTTTGCCATCGTCGACCAGTCTTCGGTCCTCGTCGCCGATCCCACCTGGACCAAGGCCGAAGCCGAGACGTTTTCCGCTGCCCTCTTCACCCCCGACGGAACGTACGAGTTCGCAAAGAACATGACAGCCGAGACGCCACCCTTTGTCCGTAGCATGTTCACCCCCGAAGTTTCCGAAGCCGACTACCAATGGGTCCTCTCAGAGAACAAGAAGATCAGTGACAAGAATGCCGCCACACTCCTCATCAACCATGCTTTTGCCGACTGGCGAGATGTTCTTCCCCAGATTAACATTCCCACGCTCGTCATCTCCGGAGATGTTAGTGTTAATAACGCCTCGGGTATCTCGTGGGCTGCGACGCAGATTCCTGGGGCCAAGAGCCGGACTTTTACTGCTGAGGAGAAGGGTAGCCATTTCATGTTTTGGGAGAATCCTGAGTTGTTCAACAGTCTCATTGAAGAGTTTGTCACTTCATAAAAACAAGCAGGACACTGCTGGGGATGGGTCTGGCTTTCCACCAATTCATGGTGTTGATGCCGTTGTTGAGGTTACATCTTGGGCTCTTAATCGATGGTAACCTCGCTGTAGATAGCAGGCTGGATAATACATTCAACCAATACCCATTTTATAATGAGGTTTCACGAAAGCTGCAACTGTGACTATTTCTAAATCATGGCTTCGTATGTTAAGAGGCAATGAGTTAAGGGAATCGATCGTTTGCTCATTAATGCTGATTTGTGCAATTGTGTTCTTTGTTATACCTAGTTGAAGCCCGATCCGAGATGGGATAACTGGCCCAGAAGATAAGTAATTTGTGCGGCCCCTGTTTCTCTCAAGTCTTCCTACCCTTCCACTTGAATATGTAGATAACCTCTCAACCTTGAATGATTATAGATTCCAAGTCAGCTGCGTCTCAACACAACTCTTACCCAAGTCAGCCCATCCAAGTGCACTCCATTTCTCAGGATTCTCTGATGCCTCGGCGAAATGCTTCAAGGCCAACACAGCCTGAGCTGCCCATTTCTCAGGACTCAGGCGTCCAACGCCAGTTGCCAACGGTGTCATGAGAATGCTTCGAATCTCTTCTTCTCCTTCTGGAGCTTTGCCAGCCTTCACATCACGATTGTGATTATCAACCGCACAGAGAAGACTCCAGATACATTCGTAGACAACTTCACGGTCCCAGTTGGCGTCTGCGGGCATGCGCATGGTAGGGCATAGAGCAACTCTCTTCGTACTCCAGACGTTCCGTGAGCGAGGTTGGAATTCATCCGGGATGCGGACGAGGGTGCAAGTGCCTGGAGGTGCAAAGCCACGCCATTGCTCATAGAGTTTCTTTTGAGCGACACCCGTAAGAGCATGGTAATCATCTCGAGGTGCGAAGGCTCGGGAAATAGCATCGTCGAATGCTCCGTCTAGTCGTCCGTATGAATTTGCCGGGGAGACGATTGTGTCGAAGTGAACGGATGGAGGGAGTTGAGATAGAGCGTAGTCGTGAATCTCGATTGAGAATGAGGAAGGGAGTTTCCTAGCTACACGTGCGGCGTCAAAGGCATCGATGTAGCGCTCTTCCATGCATAGGAGGTGGATGTGAGGGAGCGAGGAGTTGCTAGAGCCCATTGTGGATGAGTGAAACAAATCAGATAAACAACTATAGATGATAGACCAAAGTTGGTATTTAGAATGGTTGTTTAATGAATCTATAGATCAACGAAATGGCCTCCCATACTGTCATATTATAGCATCTGGACGAGGTGGCTGCCTGCTACGCGGTCGACGTGTTCTTACTCGCGTACAAGGGTGGGGCTTGTTGATCATTGCTGCGCCTTGGGGCGGTGCTTTTGTGGCGCCCGCCACCACGAGGGCATTCCCAACCACCAGATGCAAAGGCATACATATACGATGCTATTTTTAATATCTAATCACGTCTCCAAGTACATAATCAAGTCATATCTCACAGCCAAGTCTGTTGGTTAGGATATCATCAGGCCAAGTCAGGATCCTTGCGTCTGTTGGTATGAAAGAGCTGATTAGGTAGATAATAGAAGAAGTGTTCAGCGGAGCGCGTTTCACAGTACCAAGCTTTGGAATTGGGCTTAAAGCAGCTTTGTTCTCTAACAAAGAAAATGGGACGGAATGGCCCAAATTTATTGGACTTATTCTTCATTTGGAGAATAACATTCAAAACAAACAAAATTGTCTCTCAGTCTCGATACTAGTATTCCTCGTTAAACAGTTCCAATTCATGCTACAGCCTGCAATCACCTTGCTCAAAGACGGTATCTAGCCCGTTAACTCGCCGAGTCGATACGGAAACTGCGTTCCCCAGCCCAAACGTTATCGTAATTCAACTTCCGTGTAATGGCTCCCTCAACTTCATAGTCCCAGGTTGACTCGTCTCTATCAAGTGCCCAGGCTGCCAGAGCCTCTGGGTTCTTTTTCGATAGCTTCTTGCAACTCTTCAACTTGTGCAAAACAAGCTCGCACAACTCGTGCCTTGACCCCCAGGCGCCCAGGCCTTCCTCATTAAGCCTGGGGCGCCGGAAATTATCGTCCTTGTCTATCTGTTCCCACATGTGCACAGCAAGTGCCCGATAGCCCTTCAACTGTCTAATATCGTTCTTGCTGAGGATTGAGTTCTGCCCCCTACCAAAGCAAGACACTGTCTCTCTGAGCGCTAGCAAGTACGGCCCGAGAGCCTCACTTTCCAACAGTACCCTGTCCCAGTGGAAATTGCGTGCCTCCCCCTTTAGCCTCAAAGAGACCTGCTCGAGCCTCATGTCTATAAGATCTTCGAGCCACCTACCAAGCGCGCGCCCGAGCTCGAGGCGACCATTGGCCTTTGCAAAGCAGGTATTGCAGCAAGCATCTTTCAAGAGCTCCTCCTTCTTTTCACGGGACTCATCTTGGTGTAACAGATATTGTCTACCCCCTTCCACTTCGTATCGGGTTTCGAGTAGGTCCCGGACTTGAACACGAAAGTCTCGCAGTTCTTTCCAGCGAGTACACTCGGGGCAACGCACCATCCACATTGTCCAGGCAATTGGTGTTTGTTGGTGTGTCTGTTCGTCAGCCATAAAATACATGTGCTCCACCACAAGCGGAATCTCCTGGCCCAGACAGTTGCCAAGCCCTGGAAAGTACCTGTCTAGTTCTGAATAGAACAGAACCATGCGGTTGGCTTGAATAGGTACTCTTACAGTTCCATCCGCTCCATGACTTTCTGGTCTCAGCTCGCGTCGGAGGTATTGACACTCGAGACATTTTCGGTTTCGTCGATTGGTGCCGCTGAGCTCGGCCGCAGTTTTGTTAGTCTCGAACTGCATCAACATGGTCTTGTCCCAAGTCTCCATGCTGAGGAACATCTCATGGTCCATTCCATTGAATTCTTCCACCCCATGTTCGAGGAACCTGTCCAGAATTTCAACATCGGCAGGTTCATCTGGAGCGCTCAGTCGTCTGCGGATACTTGCAGTAACGCAGAAATGATGTCGTTTCCTTAGCTGTTTCTTTCTCGCTTCTTCCTCCTCGACATTGGGCTTACGAACCTTGTATGCGAGCGGTTCCCACGTCGTTAGCGGATCATTCAGTGGAGAGCGTGGCGTAGGTTTCTGATAAGCCAACTTGAGGATAGAGCTGTTTCTGAAACTCCGGTGAGGCAGGAGACGAAGACAACTAGTGCAGGCCCAACGGATGTCGTGCCACTCGTGTCGGTAACAATTTGGCGCTAGGTGGACATGACGAGGTCTGAGGCGTGGAGTTCCTCCTCCGTACTCATCAATAGTCTCCAGTTGCAAAAGACGCTCGGCAAAGTGTCTCTTCTGGGGGTTGATAAGCTGACGGAAGTGCTTGCTTGCTTGACTGAGCGAGATAAGGCCAATGGGGTCTAGAAGACAGATGCATGAGCATAGAAGCTCGGTCGGTAGCGACTCCAAAGGCATTTCGTCGTCTCAAGATAGTTACAAGTTACACTAGCGGGCTATGACTAATGTGAAAAGAACAGAATTGCTGCGAGAGGAAGCTAATCTTATACGATTGAACATTCGAGCGCTTCTGAGGAAATGTCTTTGTTTGTTTGAGCATGCTGGGAACAGAAGAAAATACCCTTGAACTAAATGAAACTTCACAACAATGGTTGTTCAACCCGAGGTAGATATATCTTTGTTCTTAAGACAGGGTGTTGAGGTTCATTTTTAGATTCTTCTTGTTCAAGCTCTCCAATAATCTTGAAACGACATGTTCCATCATTCGATATTAGCAAATCGGAATTTACCTTCAGGCGACGATAAATGACAGGGGAGTTTCGTGCAATAGAAACCACATGCCTATGCAGACATAAAACCCGAATTGGTGGTCTCGGTTCGGGCATCCTCTTTACGACGTAATGACGACGTAGCTTGCCATAGGAATTTCGTTGACGTCAGCATTTGAAAACCTATACAAACAGCTGCTCGAGAATCACAATATTGATTAGAATTCTTTCTAATAACAACACGTCCTGATATCACTTTTATCTCAGATCTGGCAGTCACCCAGAGTTTTATGTACATCGCTTAGGAACCACTAAACATTCAACAATGCCCAGCTACAAGGGGAAATGCGTCTGCGGTAATATTCAATACACCGTTTCACTATATTCTCCTGAAGAAGCCCGGACTTCCCTTTGCCATTGTCATAATTGCCGAAGAGCATTCGGCACGAACTTTGGACTAACCACTAAGGTTAGACTTGACAACGACAAGAGAGCAAAGCTGACAACTTGATTAGGTGCCTGTAGAGGGATTTGAGTACAGTCGTGGGAAGCCAAAGGTCTTCAAGCAAGATAACGGCGTGACACGAGAGTTTTGCGAGACTTGTGGTGTGTTCATCTGCGAGTACGGGGTGAGTGATGAAGTCTCGCATACCCTACAGTAACTGAACAAAGGATAGGAACAAGCGGCAAACAGGTTTCGTTACATGATGTGGGGGACATTTGATGACCCGGAGCAATTCCTTCCAAAAGGAGAATTCTTTTGCAAGTATCGCACAGAGTGGATGCCCGAGGTGCCAGGTTCGTTAGATGATGACTGCGAATACTGAAGCAGAGGAGAATTGACAATGGGACAGGCGTGTTTCACAAGAACGAGATCAAGGAATGAATGCAGATCAAGCAAACAGTTTAATAATTGATTGGAATCATATGTGAGGAAGACGACTTGGGAAGGCATGGAGTTCAAGTATAGAAATAAAAATGGGCTTAGACATGCCAAGTTATGTCCTCGAGTAATGGTATTAGGCTTGTCTTGATTATTTCTATAATAGCGAGCGGCTCACATCCAGGGCCAGTTTCAAAAGCGCAGCAACATGCTGGCATCAGTGACATGAAAAGAATATAGATTACAGAACAGAATCACCAAGCTTAGCACCAGGGAACTGAGCCTGAATACCCTCCTCAAAACTCTTTCCACCAACAGTAAGATCCTTAAAAGCCGGGCACGCAAGATCAAGGATGGCTGCACCAAGAGTGTCGGTGACAAGCTTGAGTGGGACCTCGATGATCTTGAAAAGGGTGGATAGCGAGTTGGGCGCCACCGTCTTGACAATCTCAAAGACGAAGCAGAGCAGGTTGTTTCCCTCGAGTAGCTTTGTGAGGTTCAGGACGCCGCCGGTTAGATCGCTGAGGTCGACTCCGGCATAACTGTTGACCTCTCCCATGTTGCCTCCGATGCTGCGCGTTGTTAGTCTAATATTCTACTATTGTGTCTTGCGTACATACCTAGCCAGCTCGGGATACTTGGCAGCCAAGGCAAGGACATCAAGGTTGAGGTGAACCAAACTGTAGTCGACCGGACGACGGTACCAGTTCTCGGGGATTCTCTCATGTCCTCGCTTATAAGTAAGTTTGTCGCCTTCGCCCTCGATAGCAAAGAAGCTCTTCAAGACCTCCTTGTCTACACGAAGTCAGCGATGAAAATCCTTCTTCCACAACGATATACTTACTCAGGAAGCCAGAAGGGTTCTCAGAAGAATGGTTCGCAAACATGCGACAAGCAAACAGATAACCAGCATTACGAGCAATCATGCCAGTAAAAGGACCATAGTAAAAGTTGGGGTTCTCCGCCACGCTCTCGTGGAAGCGGATATAAGCTCGCTCAGCGAAGACATCAAAGTTGTAGTCACCCTCCCCGGAGGACATGGCGTAAAAGTCCTTGAACTGGTCAAGAACCAGGGTGGAGGCATCTCCAGTGACGTAGAGGTCGGCTCGAGTGTTGGATGAGTCTCCTTCGATGATGTTGTGTGAGCCGGTGAGACCTCTAGGTGTACCGAGGAGTCCGGCGAGGTTTCCGAGGAGGTTTTGTGCGCCGCTTGCAGTGCTGCCGATGGAAAAGCCTGGGTTGAGGGAAAGAGGGTTGCCGACGAATACTGTGCCCATCACCGCGAGGATGGATGACAGCTCAATACCCATGCCAAATATCTTGTTGATGGCTCCAGTCACCTCGGTCAAACTGGTGACACCCTTCCGATTGATGTAGCCATGATTGGCCAACGCATTCAGACCAGGGCAAGGACCTCGCTGAGCTCCCCTGGAATAATCGGGAGCGATAAACTTGTGGTCGCCGCTGACATCGATAGGCTTCGTCAAAGGATCGAAAAGCAACCTCTTCTCATGCGCCTCATGGGCAACAACACCAACTTTGTCAGCAAGTCTCGAAGAAACAATGTCACCAATGGGTCCATTCATGTAAGAAGGAAAGCCATTGACACCGACGCCAAGAAATGGCAGAATAGAAAGGAACGATTGGCACTTCATGGTAAGAAAAGTTAAAAATGAATGTATGAAGTGAATATAAAAGAGAGAGAGAGAGTGACGTTTGGGCAGGTTTCAGTGCAGCATGTCAACCCTATGAAACAGCAAAGGATTAGAAATCGAAACAAGCTTCTTGGTCGATGCTTTTCTTACCAGGCCAGGCCACCCTTTCTGACAGGTGCGTGCCGAGGCTCTGGTCGCCGATATTGAGATCAGCCCTTGGGTTGTGCTGTTTCCTGGTTGCCGGTAATACCGTCTGCTCGGAACTACGTAATGGGTAGCTTTGCGAAGGGTGACACTGCTTGTGGCACACAGAATAATAAGGATACGCACATGGCCCCCTGAGTTTGGGTGTCAAGGGCAAAATGTCGAATCCTCCCCTCCCATCTCTCGAGGAAATGATCGTCAGAGCCAAGAATCAAGATCGTCAAAAAGCGTCGTCCCCAATTGGTTCTTATTATCTCATTATTCAGGGTCGCACCCAGTCCGTGCAGAGACTTCGTCTAGTAGCTTGAAACACTACTCCGGGGAAGCTTGGGAATCCTTGACTAGTTAGCCCTGTGTAAAACGAACGGGTTTCCAGAATGAGCAAGGTTCGGTTAAAATGAGAACTGGTCGAATAAACCCCACATCTGATGAACCCCTTTAGAGTTCGGGACGGGCTCAAGGCATTGAAAGATAATACTCCCGCGGGCTCTTCTCCAAGCCCGTACTGTCCGAATGAGACGATTACCCACTGATCGGCTTGTGAAAGTTGAGAACTTCAAAAGTGTATTCGACGGGAGAGACGGATATCTCGACTTGCCGTACGGGCACTATCAACGGCAGAGACGGGAAGGCTGGGGGTTGAGTTGCTCCCTCCCGTATGTACAGGGACCGGCCCCTGCATGATGCAGAGGCGAAGCTCACTCTGGTTCCGACGCCATGGCTGGATGTCATCAAGGTCGATCCCTGCAGGCTACGAGTCGCTTCCGTCAGATTACCTGTCATAGCCAAGCCTCAAGTTTCTCTTTTCTCAGTTATCGGCGAACTTCTCAAGTCCCTCTCGAACGGGTCGCCAATCTCCTAGAACCATAGAAAATGCAACTCTGCCTTTGTCAATTTCAGTAAGGCTAGGTGGTATGTTCCCAGTAACCCGGACTGGTTCGTTTCACAATGGACACCCGCCAGTCGTCAGCCATTTCTTCCACGAGTCTAGAAGGCCCGTTCGTATGGCCGTAATTCGCAGTAGTTCATGCCTTTGTCGGTACGTAATGGATAAGCGGCCTCACTCCGGGCGCAGCCTATCACTTGATGTAACGGTGGGCTCGCGCGCCCTCAGGCACCAGGGGATCTTCCTACTGCCCTGCCCTGGCTCGGTAGATCGAAGCACGTCTTGGTTCGAAATCCTTCGGTAGATGAAGCGGGTCCTTTTCTTTCAATGAAATTCTCAAAACAGTTACCTATTCATATCGTCCCGGGTCGCTTTCTGGACGAAGGACCACACACCCCTCTTTCATCTCTTTTGTTTTTTTCTGCCTTCTTGTGTTCTTTGTTGAATGACAAGGGAAAAAAAAGAAGATGAAGTTCTTTTCTTTTGCCGCCTTGATCCTGGCTGTTTTCCAGGCTGGCGTGTGGGCTGCCACCACCCCAGAGGAGCCTCCCACCTGTGGCGTGAGTGTTTCTCGTCTGTTGGTTGTGTCTGTTACGTTGTTGGCTGACGTCGCGTAGTTGAAGTGTATCCAACAGGAGACGATCAAGTCGACTTGCGAGTTGACCAATGTCACTTGTATCTGTACCAATGTCGAGTTGAACGAAAAGATTTCTCTATGCGTGCATTCTAACTGCACAGTCAGAGAGGCTCTCTGTAGGTTTATCTACTGGTTAAAATTGCTTTGGCTAACCAGTCGCAGTGGTCCAAAGCTACTCCAAGCACACATGCAACGCGCCGTCGAGAGACCGCACACATCTAGTATGGATCCTTGGAATCGTCTTTCTTGTCGTCGGCCTCGTCGGATTCGGTCTGAGAGTTATGGCCAGAGTTTTTGTAAGAGCTCAGACTTGGGGACCTGACGATTGGGTGATGCTTCTTGCAGTGGTATGTCGACTCATTGCCTCACTTGGTTCCATACTGACCCCTTGTAGCTCATGATGATACCCCTCAACGCCATATCCGTGCCTATTTCCCAAGTTGGCCTCGGCAAAGATATCTGGAATGTGCATCCTGACGATATCACCGATTTTCTTTATGTGAGTATCTTAGCAAGACTAATGATTCTACGCGTCTAATGCAGTCCAGTTCTTTTATTGGGACGAACTTCTCTACCTCGGAGTCCTCCCCGTGACAAAAATCTCCATCTTACTCTTCTACCTCAAAGTCTTCCCAGGCAAAAACATCCGACTAGGCTGTTGGATTCTCATCGGCCTCAACGTCGCATACTTTATCGCCTTTGAACTCGTCTCAATCTTCCAATGCACCCCCATTGAAGGTGCCTGGAAGGCGTGGGATAAGGAGTTCCCCGCAAAATGCAACAATATCAACATGCAGGGTTGGATGGCGGCTATTTTCAACATTGTTCTCGACGTGGGTACGCTATGCCTGCCTCTTTGGGAACTTTACAAGTTGTCTCTGTCGCGGAAGAAGAAGATTCAGATTATGCTCATGTTTAGCGTTGGATTTTTGTATGCCCCCATTTCCACGATATTCGTTTGCAGTCGCTAACAATTTCAGTGTCACCATCGTCAGTATTGTTCGACTACAGTCATTGGCAAGCTATGCCACAACAAGCAACGTAACACGTCAGTACACCCAAATCTTCAACTCCAGGATCAAACAACTGACAGAAACAGAGGATTACGTTGAAATCGGCTACTGGAGCACAATCGAAGTCCCAGTCGGCATTCTCTGTGCGTGCATGCCAGCAATCCGCTCCCTGTTCAGTCTCGTTTTCCCCAAAGTCTTTGGCACCACAGCACGAAGCAAGTCGGAATATGCCAACATCTCAGAAGGCAAGCAACCGTCTAGTTCACAAAGGAGCACCTCCAAGGCCTTGTCGCAAGGTCCAGGAGGCGTCAGGGCGTCCAAGACCCCGAATGAGACGTCTGCGATGGAACTGACCAACATGAGGTTTGACTATCATCATGGGCGTCACTCGTCCGAGAAGCTTCCTGTGACTCCACGTGAGCCAGTGTAAAAAAAAAAATCAGGCTACAATTTTCTTTACTTTCAGCGTTCGTTATCATAGACTAGATAGAGAGGATCACCTCACCCTTCCAATATCACCAGTAGCCTGCACTTTTCACTCTCGGGATCCAACGTAATCTTCCCCTCTGTAACTAATTTCTCGTATTCATCCATTTTGGCACAGCGTCAGCATGGCTTCTAACCCTGCCCTAGCAACTTTGCTCAAAAGCAGCCAAGATCGTCCGGGGAACATGATGCCCAGCCATTACCCGTTGGTTCATGTGGG